>OMKY01174029.1:0-14959 GCA_900302395.1 Bregmaceros cantori
CTGGGGCGCCCCGAGCCAGACTTCGCCCACCTGCTGCTGCGGGAGCCCAGCCTGGGTCCGGTGGTCCGGAAGTCCCGGGGCACGTCGACGCAGGGCACCAGCACGCGAGCGTCATCCACCCAGCTGGCCTCGCCCGACCACCTGGCCTCCGCCAGCACCTCGAGGGCCGGCTCGCTGCACAGTGCGCCGCGCTGCAAGAGCAGCGTTAGTAGCAGCTCCTTCCAAGACAGTCTCCAGCGGTAAGACAACGCGCGCGCCGAGGTTGCCGCTAAACAAACAATGGTTATTGCATTTCAGCCTGAATTTTGCCTGTGCAAGTCATAATTAAGAGCTTGCCCCATTCCATGTGTAGAGTGGATTGCCCTAATGTGGGCCCTTTTTTGCTGCAGGACAGTCAGTTGTGTAAGGTGGATCAGTGAAATATAGTTTTTCCACTACATGGAATATAAAAAGTAAAACAAAGTACTCTCATCAAATCGTCAAATATGAAAAAAATGTTAAAATGGAAAAAGCGTATTTGGGAAAACGTTATTATGTATTATGAATTAATATTTTTTGTAACATTCTCGCACCCTTAGCTTCCGCCCTCCAGACGACATCCCACCCTTTGCCAGCCTCCCGAGACTCACCGGCCAATCGGACTCTAGGCTCAGCAGCAACAACCGAATCGACGGCCAATCACGACACAGCTCGGTCCAGAGACTCGACGGCCAATCCCGGCACGGCAGCGTCAGAGACCTCACTGGACCCGCCCACCCCATGCACAGAGTGCTTGAGGAAGACCTTGCGAGGGCCTGAGCAGCGGCCAGCTTTGTTTCCCAAGGTGGTAGAACGATCGAGAAGAACATTAAAGGAAGTTCTCAGAGCCGTAGCATCGTGAGCAGCACTGAAGCTCCAAATCCAGATGTGCTGGCTTGTTGGACATAACTTGTTATGACTGAAGTATCATGAAAGCACTCACTGCCAGAATTAGAAGCTAATGACGGTAAGAAGCCTGTTTTCGGTGAAACGGCAGCTCAGATAAGGAGTCCACGTAGAGGAAATGACCAGTCTTGACATGAGAATATGTCTAAGGGGCATCAGACGTGGCTGATAAGCCATGAGCTAGGAGCCAGCAAGAGCAGGGAACGTGCCGGACGCGTCAATATGTCAGGAAGTATAACTCGTTTACAGCCGATGGGAGGGGGCATCCGATGATGTCACAGCATGGAACCAATCATGATAATGGAGGCGTGACTCTATCAGTTACATTTCAGTAACAAGAGTCAGTTATTGTGGAATGAAGTGGAATGTTCCAGACACGTCGAACCGCTGGCATTTTATGTCCGGTGTGGACTGTTCCACAAAGAACTATTAAGATGTTCAGAGAAGGCCGGAGGAACTTTGCTCTGGGGAACATCATGATCGGACACCTTTTGTAATTTATGATCATCTCAGATGTTTCTTTGTGCAGGAGCTTCCGAGCGATTGAGGTCTGAGCATTTTCAACAGTTTCTCTCAGCGCTTTTTGGCCACAAAAACATACCACCCCATAAACTCTTTGCCCTATGCATTATCCAGCGAAAGGCAAAGCTCTAGGATGCAGTACGATATTAAAGGGTCAATTGGTGCTGCAATCTCTGTATAGATGGTCGTTGGCATAACGACAACTCATGCATTTTATTTGACAGATATTACACAGCCTGAAGATGGCAGGAAGTGGTCCCCTCGAGTTTGTGCACAGAGAATAAATTGTCGTGAACTGCGGTGCATTGTGGGAGATGGTGCCAAAGTTGCGTCCATGGTAGCGCTCGATCAGAGCCGGGCGGAGAGAGTGACGGCGGGGATGTGTGCTAGGTGAGAGTGGACCAGTAAGCCACTCGAGGCGGAGCCATAAGTAACATTGCGGTACCTTTGCCAGCATATACGTGCGCCGTGGTAGACACTCTGCAATGGGCTGGGCTAAGCCTCTTGCTGATTTGATACCACGCGTAGCTGCCCGCTGTCCCGTTTGCCACAATATTGTCTTTCCGCTAAAAATGATTTCAAATGATTTCACTTCTGTTGGCTTTCATCTCTACGGTCATTTCCCAATACACAGACATATATTTAGTGGATGTCACTATGCACTGTTCTCTGATGTCTTAGTTCACTGTGATTTTTGAAAACACTGGAAATACACTGTAATCCAGCAATTCAGTGATGGAAATTATTTAAATCGTGACACAACCATGTTAAAATTGATAACCATATTGAAAGTGCACATTATTTCAGGCATTTCTTTGTATTTGCTACAAAAAAAAGTCTGTACGGCAGTTGACTGATTACATTCAATTGGGCTACGCATTATAATGCAATCGTTATCTAGTAGTCATTTGACATCTGGTGATTGTGTCACAATTTCAATTAATTTCTCATAGAATACACTGTATAGCCTTAAGCTGCTGTGTCACTGCACAGAGTAGCGTTTTCTGTCGCTTTTGTCTGCTGATTGTAAATTGCACCGCCTTTGCTGTAGTGTTGCTCCCAAAAATGTGAAGCGAGGAAGTTTATTATCGATGCCGACGGACGTTTGGCTGCGAAATGTCTCCCGGTCAAATAGTATATATGTGAAGAGGTGACATGTAATGGAAAGTCCGCAGTGTTAGTTGCTCCCGGGGTGCTGGGATGAACACAGAAATACATAGATGTATTGATTATATGTTCTTCATTTTGACAAAATGCTTAGAAATGCATTTATCGAATTGTGGGAAAAACTTCAATTGCTGTTGTTTATACCAAATCATGTATTTTTCTGTACTCAAATTAGCAAATAGATTCAAACAGATTTTTGAAAAAAAAAACTAAGTTAATGTAAATGTACTTAAAATTACGCTGACAGCAGGCTACAGTTACTGATACTGCAACCGCCCTCTGTACTGCTGAAATTAATTTAATTAATTTTAGTAATTGCAGAATAATTGGTTCTTTAAAAAAATGTTTTCATTTAATTTAATGGGGGCGACAGGTGTTCACCCCATGTGCTCAGGGGCGCCACATCGAGGCTGTGTCCGTATTACAGGATAACGTCAACTCCTTACACATCTATACTCTTTGCCCGCATCCCCATCCGTCCATATTCATGTGCGTGACGATGACGTCACGTGGGACACACACACGCCTTCCCGATGCTTTGGTAGGTCACCAAATGCATGGAGCCCTGCAACGGTGATGTGCGCGATCGAGCGCCTCTGGGTCGTCGTAGGGCGTGGCGTGGGAAACGTGCCTGTAAACCATCCGTCAATGGCCATACAAATGCACGTGTTCGTTGTGGCCCTGTACAAGGTCACAGGTGAGCACGCACATTTGTCTGTTTCACCAGACACGAGAGAACGCCATTTAAAAACCAGAGCAGAATATCAGTATCAAATTGCACCCTCTGCTGGTGTGTTTGGATACTGTCTGGTATATTCCAGTTCTAATGATGATTCTTTGATGACAACGAAACGGGAAATGGGCCAAAACGCCCGTCCCACCAGACGACCCGCTTTACAGCACTGACAGTAGGCCATCTGCCAGAGCAGATGGTCCCGGGAGCATTCCGAATAGCTTGCCAATAGATCGCGATTCATTGTGTCTTCTTGTGAAATATATAGAAATAACTGTTTGCATATGAAAGTCTGGGGCTGCATGGTTTCACCTAAACATTGTTTTTTTTTTTTCATTTGGCTTTGATTATGCAATTCTGGAAAATGAAGAACGATGAAACATAAATAGGAGTTGTAGGGTTTTCAGATTCTGCGTTTGGCAGACTGCAGGCAGGGGAAAGAGCCATGAGTGCCAGCCTGGCAAGCTAGACCCAATGTCTACGTTCACGTATCGCACGCGCAACAATTGCAAACGCACGTTCGAACGATGTGTAGGCGATTTGTTTGGTTTGGCTGGCCATGCTACATGACTGCTGCTTTCTCTCTCACACACACACACACATGTGCCGCACATTCGTTACTAGGGCTTTGAACCAATATTTTTTCCAAAACGGCTCGTTCCGAACAGAAACAAAATTATAACATTTCCGGCTATGTGTTCCACCAATAAACTGACGTTCCTGAACCGGTTAGAACAAAAAAATATTGTTCCCGGAACGGTCAATTTCGTTCCTGTCAGCTGTTTAATGCTGAGTAATATATGTTGCGGCGAACCCACAGCGTCTCGCTACAGAGGCCTGCTGGTAGCGCTCTACAGCCGAGGTCTCGTGCGTCAGGGCGAACCCACAACAACACGCTGCAGAGAGTCCCGCAACGATTCGTTTTTTCCTTATTTTTGAAGTTATCCCAAAGTGCACTCCTTTGAGGAACGAAATAAAACCGGTATTAACCGGTTACCATTATTTTTAAATAAGTGTTCCTGTTCCGGAACATAAAAAGTGATAAAGTTTCCGGTTTTGTTTCTGTTCCCTGGAAAAGACAAAAACTTCTCGGTTTTCGTTTTCATTCCTTGAACCGGTTCAAAGCCCTGTTAGTTACACACATTATGCTACGCTGTAAATAATTACCATAGCTAGAAAACCTTATTTCTCACTTTCCATTTTCTCATTAAAGGTTTTTTTTTTTCTAGGATATAACCGTGCAGCCCTATGAAAGATGCAGTAATTAACCTCCGCCCCTTCTTTCAGCTAATGACTCCTTGCTTTCATCAGAGCACCTGCACCAAAGATTACAGAATTTATGATGAACAATGACAAGGGGACGTTCACGCTCGCAAAGTTGTTATCTCAAAGCTGAGCTGACACCCGAGATGCTTACGCTGTCAGAAAAGCCTCTTCCGGAAGGTTCCTTTCCTGGGAGCTGTTGAACTTTCGCTCTGAAAATGTGGAGTCACTAACCGAAACTGTCAGCAGAAGAGCGCATTTCTTACTTGTTTTTCATATGCAAACAATTGTTTCAATATAGTTTGCCAGTAGTTTTCAGTTTGCACGTCTAGTTTGTTCTCGCTAAGACCGTGGTCCCAAATAGTGATTGTGCTGTGTGTTTAGAAGCAACAACAGCGGTAATAAAATGTGGCTTTTCTTAAAACAATGTTTCCTGACTGCTTCGTGAATGAATAAAGTTTTTAAAAAAATAATTTAGCCACAATGATGTTGCCATTGATCATAATATTTTTGCATGCAAACTGATGCAATTTAATGTCAAATAATGCTTGTTCCAATAGGATTAAAACGCTCATTGGACAGCCAGGCCCCACTTGCCAACTATAACACAAACTGCCGTGTCCCGATGAGAGTACTGTGTTGCGAGATACATTTCCACAAAAGAAGTTACTTCAAGTAGACAATTTCCCATTTGGGATTACTCGCGTAATAGACACTGCCCATCTTCAACCCCACAAAAAACAAAAATTCCCAAAACGTGCATCAACTCTGATTTTGAATCAAGCAAAGTGCTAGGTGAGATATTCTGCTTTGATTTACAGAATTCAGCGATATATATCATTCCACTAAAGCATATATTTCATACAAAACGTAAGTGGCCATAGACTGCATTACAATCCATGGCCACGAACGTTACACAATTACCTTAGGCTACAATATATCGCCCTCTGTCGGCGACCACACAGAAACGCAACAGATGTCAGGTTTGTAACAGGGCTCCGTTTTATTGAAATACGTCGGAGATTAACATGAGTGCTCGCCAAGTCCGTACATCGTCTTTTACCGTTTTTAAACTTTGCCTTAGACCTTTAAATATGATTTTGTTGTTGTGCAAAATAAAGAGAGAAATGGTCTACAACACCTCTGTAATGAATCATCTTGAAAGGGCAGGAAGACCACAAAAATAAAACGCCCGAACATAACTCGAAGTGTAGCAACTGAAAAGAAGAAATTAAAAAACATGAAATTTCTAGCATGCCAGAAAAAAAACTGTACAAATCACAATGCGATGCTAGAAAATGAAACAAAAATTGTCTACAAACAGGAAGTAGAGAGGGAACGGTAGAATGTAGATCATGGGTCTCAAACTCACAGGCGGCTGGGGGGTGTTGCGAGGGTCCTTAACTTGACAGTTCAACATTGAAGCGGCCGCAGGTTTTGGCAACAGGATGTAGTATGGTACAATTTGAAAATATTGATTCTAGAAGTACTACTCATTCATAAATGATAATTTGCTTGAGTTGGACAACATAACTGTCAGTTTGATCTGTTCAGTTCAATTATTGTAGCGTAGCATTACATGAAAGGTATACTATTCACACTGCACTTCTGAAATTTCCATTATGTCTATTATGATTTACAACAATCAAATGACTTGAACGCAACTTGAGTCGTTCACACTGTAAAGAAGTCACATTTCAAATCACTTCAGAAATGCAGTTGGTGGTAAAATGGGTCCCTAGCCAACAGCATTGCTAGCATAGCAGCGCCTGCAGAATCCATAGCGTTTTTTACAGTGGAATACACAGCATGGCCCAGCCTCATCAAGACCTTGACAATGACAGCACTGCTCTACTCTGCTTTGGTGCGGTTCATAGGCATGACTTTCCACAGGTTTCGATTTTTTGGAACCACAGTGGAGAAGGTGCTTAAAAAGTGCCTGGTTACGTGGAACCGTGTTAGTGGGAATTGGGATAAAGCCGAGTGGAGCAGAGTAGTGTAGTGTAGAATATTAGCGCACCAGTGGAAAAGCGGCAAACCCCGATATGGTGTTTGACCTTTACATAAAACGTGGACCGCTACATGTTCTGTAGTCACCCCTCAACATGGACAGTCATCCATCTCACTAGTGTATTGATAACCTTTTGCACATTTAAAAACAATATCCCCTGAGTTTATTCAATGTTCCCGGAGGGAAGATTAGAACATTCTGGGCCAACACACGTCCATGCTATACATGTGTGCAGATGCACACAAACACACACAGTGAATCCACATTTGAACTTCAAGGATAAGTCCCATATTTTTGGAAGCCTCGAAAGCCAGAACAAATGAATCGTCCACGTATCGCACACGACTAGAACAATTATTTGGTCTGGATTAAGCAGACTCGCAAAAAAGTGTCAATCAAATGAAGTGATCAAATCACAGCGCAGTAGGCGTAACTAGTGGTATGGAGGGCCACGGCTTGATTCGAACAAGACCCGCCTTAATGGGACGCTGATTGGACCGCCCGAATTTGGGCGACCATCTAATTTGTCTGCCTGGATGGTCCAGACCCACCGGACCGTCTAGTCGCGTGCGATGCATGGATGATTCGTTGGTTTTGGCTTGCAAGGCTATATTTTATATTATTTGTGCGTATTGATGAAATTATTCTGTTTACTCACCCAAATATGTTGACGTTTGATGATCTGGGGCCACATTGCAAGTATTTATTTGATAGAATAATCCACCAGCAGGATTCTGGTGCATTTGGATCCCAACAGAAACAACTACCCTCATTATATCCGGAAAACGCGGGGCATCAGGGATGTAACGAGTTTTGCGTATGCCACCACATGTTAACGCGCCTGTGTTAACGCAATCACATTTTAACAGATGAATGGATTTGTCCCATATTCAGTGTGGTAATGCTTTTTGGAGGCCAGCACTTTCTAGGGATGAATTCAAGCTGGCCAAACTTTTGTATAGTCCTCAATTTCTGACCCCAACGCTTACCAACATTCCGTATTGTTGTTTTAAAGGATGTACAGTGTACATATAGCACACCCATTCCCTAAAAGTATCCATAATGACAGTAGAACAAATCACTTGCATGCCCTTTCTGATCAGGTCCATCAGCACCAGAACTTCAAATCATAGATAAAGGTGTCAACAAATCGCCATCGAGTGGCAAGAATTCTAACCTTTCAGGGTGATTAAATATGTAATTCACCAAGAATACGCCCAAGAGCAGGAACTGCCCACAGGCTGACCGCAAGCTTGAGGTTAATTATGTTTGAAATTTAAACACATTATTTTTGAAATAGCAAATCCAGTTCCAGAAAATAATAATCCTTTCTCTTCATGTGTGCTCTACCCGTGCACTGGAACAGGCACAATACCGACTGCTCCCACCTCGTTTTTATTCCAATTATTTAAATGTAATGGATGCCATCAAATACAGTCGTTTCAGAAGGCAATCTAAGCAATTTTCAAAGCACTTTACAAAATTTGGGAAATTGGAAAAATATTTATGCAGAGAGAGAACATCAGAATTTCCAATCAACAAGTTCCCAGTAAATTCACAAATTGCACTTCTACTTGTACGCTATAAATCAGCATGAAGACATGAATGTCCTCTTTAGGTAGACAGTGTGTTTCTAACAGGTTCCATTCATGAGTTATAGATTGTTCCAAAAAAACATTCTTTTTTTGGGGGCGGGATAGCACTGTGTGCCCAGGAGAGTGGTCACTTAATCTGCAAGGGCAGCCGTTCTAGTTTCCACAACTGCACACAACTCAAAGGCGTTTAAATGTGCTACAAAAACACAGTTAGTTGCAAAGACAGGTTACATCATTTTCCCACGATCGTAGAGACCCTCCTATCCAATTAAGGTGCTGATTCTCTAAAAATATGATTTACACTGTGCTGCGACTTGTGCCGCACAAATCTTCCTTCTTGTCCAGTGTTGTGTAACGCTATTGGGAACGTTACAAATCCAACCGAGCACCACACAACTGCCGAATGTCTCGATAGCAGCTCTCGAAAAGCAGTTCACGAGAGCACAAGGAAAGAGCCTTATTTCCCCGAGAGGAAGGTGGAACTAGTAATAACTACATTGGGTTGGATTTAAAAAATATATATATAATCTACAGTAGGTCTTGACACATTCAGATAAGTTGGCTGAAACGTAGGTGTGGGACATGACCTTGCAGGGAGGCACAGGATCAGAGAGGTCTACACTCAAGTTTTAGTCACAGAGCCACATTTTAACACAACAAAATGCTGTTCACTTTTTATTTCTTTTTCTCTTTTATCGCATCAACCGATGGAGAGCGACTGAGGACAACAACAACAGACAGCAACGGATCGTTTAAGAACAGTAGTTTCACTAGTCAATTATGCCGAGTCATTTCTCGATTCAACCTCATGTAAACTAATATTTTGAGTGTTGACATTAGTGTATTACTAATATTTACCATTAATTAGTGTATTATAACATAGCACTATCAGAGTCCCCACTGGTTGCCGTTGTCCGCGTCACTCTACATCCCCTCGACTGATGAAACAACACATAACAATGAAAAGTAATCAGCATGTTAATCCGAACACTAAAAAAAGAAAAAAAAAGAAAAAAAAATGCAATTGTGTATTCGTCAGTATGCCAGTAGCCCACAAGTCAAATTGACATTATAAGCCAACACCTCATTTGAACAACTTTGTCATGATCATCATAAAAGTTATGAGTTATTTTAACAAACTGTGAGATGTAAATGTAGATTCAACTGAGAAATTATACAAATGGAACGCACCAACGGAAGCAGCTGTGTTGTGGAATGAAGCCTTGAGCTGTGATTGGCCCCTTTGGACAGTAAACCAATTTGATTCCCAAGTAATTCTCAAGTTCACCTTGAAATTGAAAGAAATTGAAAATTGAAATCATCCATTTGTTTTTAACTTATGCGTTGTATTGACAGATTCTATTAGTCAGCAGACCAGTGTTTTAGCCTGAAGTATATTTTATCATACACCTCACTCGCAAAACATTGGACATACTTTTTCTTCATGGTATACTTTCAGGAAGTTGCTGGAATGGTCCCTTACAGATTTTGGTCCAGATTTACATTTGTGAGGATGACATTTTTAAAATCTGCAACCACCGCAAAAAAAACATATCCACCCAATTATCGATGATTTTTAAAACAAAACCTGCTGGCCATCTGCCGACAACTTTAAGTCTATTATGTGTAGTTTTGTGCAACCCAGCGAAATGTAGCATGCCATCCCATTTAGGTATCTAACATCAACATGCAGTTTTGGTGACTGCACATTGATGGTGCAAATCCTGTGTTCCTGAAGGTGATACATTTGATTGACAATCAAAACAAATCAAGTGGCATCAAGGAGCAAACGGCCAATCACAGCTTTGAGCACACAGTCTCAACCTTCCCTATGGTTTGCAACACATCTGGGAAGCGGCCACACGGTCGAGAATGCAGTGCCACGGCTGGCCTGAAGGTGGGAATCATTAAGTTAACATTATGAATGGAATTCATTATTTTCTATCCAGGAATACATTGAAGAGACTGCATTGTTGTTTAGGAACAGGAGGAACAGGAGCCCCCCCCTCGAAACATCTCAGGCCCACAAGATTTATACTCATTAAAAAGGACATATCATTTCAGTAGTAGATGCGACCACTTCCGCAACGTCACCATGTAGATCTTGCGTTTGCTGTGCCTCTTGCCGCTTGTCTCGTCTCAAGCATAGCAACACACACGATACAAAGTTAAAAACATTTTTAGTGTCCTACATGATCGCACACACAACTACACAAAAGAAAAATGCCAAAAAAATAAGAACTCATGAAGAAATTATAAAGTTTACATTCTCTTTATAGTGTTTGAATAGAGCCCGGAAAGGCAGAGCGAGACAAATGGTGCAGGTCTTTTGGTTTTGGCGGAAGTGCCGCTCTGCGGTAAAGGCAGTCATTGGCAAGCCAAAAATAAAATACACACTTACTTACGACTTACGAGACCAATCGGAACACAGGAATAGACTCTTCAGCATGATTCTGATTGGACCAATCACAAGGCGGAAGAGCGGAACACAGTGTGCGAGTGTTGGACCAATGATAGTTTTGATATCGGAGCGTTGCTTCGCTCACAAGGAAAAGTGTGGAAACGCGAAACGTGCACATGGAGGAAAAAAAAACAACAACAACCTGAAAAGTAAATTTAAAACTTTCACGCAGCTTAAAAATGACTTAAAATGGCTTCTGTGTTGACCAACGCTCCTAAGACAATCACTCCAAACAATTAGGTAAAAACCAAAGCAAGAAATAAAAAAAAAAAAGAGGAAAAAAATAAAGAGTAAGGAATTTCTTTCAGGTATTTTCTATAGTATTTTCCATATCATATATTACTCTCTACTCTGATTCTATGTACATCACTGTGGCGGGGTACCCATTTATTATTTTTCATTTCTTTTGCAGTGAACTGGTCTGTAATGCGAAGCCACGCCCCCTACCCCCTCCGGGAGCGGCTGACTTCACGGCGACGACCATTGGAAGACGTTGTACGCCGTGACGTCATTTGGGAGGAGGTGGGGGGTGGGGGGGTCTGAGGAGGTGCAAGGAGATCGGACTAATAAGTTGGCTCCCTGACCGCGCCTCCGACTTGGGGGGGTGGGGTCGATCCCCGATGGCACAGTTTACAAAACACTGCTACATTTTGTGTGTGTGTGAGAGTGAGGACAGTGGTTAATTTCCCGGCGACTGTTCCCTGATGCACACCACCATCCATCGATTCCATACATCCGCGGAGCGGATGTCTCACACGCACCCGCGTCTACGAAGGGTGGAGCAGACTATAGTGCGCTCGCCATCCAGCAAGTTCAGTGGCCGTCACCGCAAGGCGGGGAAGCGTGGGTCGAGGGTTAAAATATTGCAGGAATCAAGACTGTGTGGTTGCCAGCGTACAATCTTGTTGGCGCAGTGGTCAAAACTCGAGTTGCACACATCTTACAATATATGATCAAGAGGCCGGGCTGTTGTCATGTAAAATATACAATAAAAAAAAAAAAACAATGTGCACACACCTCGATACATTACTAAGTAATGGCTGACTAGCTTAGCAGCGCCACCATGTGGCGATAAAAAATAAAGTCACTGCAATTAGTGTTGGAAAGAAAAAGAGCAAAAATATAATAATAAAAATAATCCACACCTTTTGTTACAGAAACCATTATTTTCCTTAGGTGCAAAAATGATGAGGACAGTAATAATAATAATAATAATAACAATAATAATAATAAACATCACTTCATTATAAGCCACGTGACTTGAAGCTTCAGTGTTTCCTTGTCATTGCGGAAGACTGATTGTTAAAGTGAAATCTCAACCATACTGTAGATGAACAATGCACCCAAGCCTCAGCGTGTCCAGAAAGTGAAGTCCCGGGGCCGGCGGTATTATTATGGTTTGCTTGCGAAGGACAGCCGGCGGCACAGCAAATGTCCGATTACCCGATATCTTAATTTATTTTTCCTCATAGTAAAAACGCAGACCGCTGTCACCACAGACGCACATACTCACCGGGCCACTGCGCACGGGTGAGCAACCACTCCCAAAAATGGAAAAAACGGTCCCAAATGGTATTTACACACAAACTGCCGAGTCCGGATCCAACCCGAGTGCGTCCACTTACAAGCAGTTCTGTGGACGAGCGTCCTACCCTGGGGAGACAAGGAGTTTGGGGGCAAGGAAATGATCTGGAAGAAGTCCGAGGGAAAGAGAGGGAGAGGGGAGTCATGTGCCATCAGTCAGTGTTCTGGAAGAAAAAAAGGGGGGTCTAGAGAGGGGCGCTACACGGGAAGCCTTATGTGTCCCAGGCCATGCGGTCCGTGCTCTCCAGCGACAAAGACTTGGTCTTGTGGGGCGACGCCGGGCTGGGGGGGCTGCTGAAGGTCGAACTGTTGGAGGCCGTGGAGTGACGGGGCGAGTCAGAGTCCTGAAGAGGCAGAAAGCAGACATAATAAGCGATTCGATAGTGGAGAGATAGAAAAAAAACGAATGACGAGAAAGAAAGAAATGGGGGTATGGGAACTAGTCGAAATATTGGTAATAATTCACCAATGGAGGTTATCGATTCCAAATACAAGCAGTCTCAAGAGTTGGACGATATCAAATAGATCGCCATTGAGCCATCGTGCTGGGAATGGATCCACCCCTGTGTGTTTGCGTGTGCGCGTGTGTGGGTGCGCGCTGATGCGGCTCCGTCCAACATGTGCGTTAATTCATTTGTGCACCTGCGTGGATACATTGGAAACCGCCGGTTGGTAGACGGTGGGAATATGGCCCAACTCTGGTTTCAAATAAGGAAACGTTTTAACTTGCTAAGAATTCAAGAACGCAGCATGCTAATTACAAATGTTTTTTCAAGGGTTGAAAAAACAGGCTTATTGACAAAGATGTCAAGAACCAATTTTTAGAATGTGAGTTATAAACACAAATAGTACTAGAAATATTTCTTTTTAGAATATTTCACAAATAAAAATATATATTCCTTATTTAATATTAGTTAGGCCTTCAACCTTGGATGCAATTTTTTTGAGTGAAAATGAAAGGCACTGTAAAGGTTAATTACACAATTAAACTGCATACAAGTGTATGACAATAAGTCATTTAAACTGCAAAGTATGTAAATTGGAGGAACACAGCAATAATACAAAATAAAAAAGTATAAATATATATATATACACATATATATACATATATTCATATATATATATATACATATACACACATATATATATATATATACATATACATATATACATATACATATATACATATATACATACATACATACATACATACATACATACATACATATATATATATATATATATATATATATAAAATTTCCAATAGGCTAGACAATGTTACGAATGTGAAATAAATCAATGACAGCTGTAATATCGTTATACATTTAGATAGACTGTATATAAACACATACAGTCTATGGCCATGACACACACGCCGTGTTTGTGTGTGTGTGTGTACGAGGACGCGAGGACGGTGCCAAATAGGTTTACCGCCACCCGCAGCACGGGAGTGGAATTACGTCCAGGAGTAAATTGATGAAGATAGACGAGAAAAAAAATAAAAAAATAAAATGGATACTCTTGCAGACATATCGATACATCGTATCGACAGCTATCTCCATATTATTGACACCCCCAGTGTCCACTGCAGACGGAGCTATCGCCGGGAGAATCTCTTTGGTGACTCACACGAGAGGGACTGGTGTCTAACATGGGTTTTCCCCCAGCCATCACTAATGGTTTATTTCATTCCCTCCTGTGGCAGACAAAATACAATTTCCTCTGCCACGCATCGGTGCTACATCTACTTAGCGCGCGGCTAGCCTGGCGCTAGCCTGGCGCTAGCAGACAGGCGATGGAAGAAAAAGGGATTTACCAGCGCATTTAGCGTGGAACGCCTCATCACCAAATGTTGTTAGCGCGGGGGGAGTTCCCTGTGTGTGTAAAGTGGGGGAGGTTTTCCTCTGTCATCTCTCATCTCTGTACTCCATAGCACTCACACACTTCCTGTGTTGGCATCAAACTGATAGCGATGCTAACTGCAGGCCATTAACACGCGCGTGCTCGGGCGGACGCAGTTCGCTGCACGCTCGTCCACTGGCTTTTGTTATGGCAGCAGCTGCAGCATCCGATCATCTATCAGTTGTTTTGAACTAGATTGTTGTTGTATTTTAAGCTTTCCCCTGGGGTGCCCAGCAAAAGCGACAAGCTTCGTGACTAGAGCCAGAGAGAGATAAAGAAACCAAAGCCCCACCGATGTAAGGGCCCTGGTTCTAAATCCCCGTGTCCGCCACGGCTGTTGACACCCCAAGGTTAATGCTCGGGCCGACGACTGTCTGAATCAGCATCAAAAGTGTGGGAGGGGGGCCCCAACAGTCCAGTTAAAAACAAGCTCTATGTTTCAGTTTTTCTACAGTATTATGAATGTCACGATATAAACGGACATTGACAATAAAGCAAACTGAGAAAACTGTTTTTTAAAACTCATGTAACCCCAATCAGGAAATCATGTACATCTTTACACACCAATGGCGAACAATGCTAAGCATTCAGCCATGACCCACTGGATTAGACCAACCTTGGAGTCCAGAACCAAAACCATGACTCAGTACCGGCCGGCCCACCGAGATCGTTGTGCATACTTTGTGAGTTTTGTTAGGTAGGGTGGATTTCCCTAGAGGCCCACTGCCTAATGTGGGACAACTAGGATCCAGAGGCCCTGGCTCCTCCCTGAACTAATGAATGTCAGTGAAACATTG
>OMKY01174100.1:4286-21446 GCA_900302395.1 Bregmaceros cantori
GCTTGCGCAGCTTGTCATGTCATGGAAATACCACACATGTCCCTGTGTTATATTCTCCCACAGTGTAAATTTGCAGGATTTGACATCCTCTATGGCAGGGCTATTCAACTACTTTGCTCAGAGGGCCGCATTGCCAGAAGCCCAATGGACCAGGGCAGGGCAGAGCAGATGCCTGCAGTGCGCCAACTCCTCCCGTGCGCGCACGCTTCAGCAATCTCTGGCCTATTTGTACACCTTGGCGCGACTCGAAACCACCACATTTTCATAAGTTTTAAGTAGCATACTTCCCATTAAAAGGGCTTAAATTCTATGCAACAATGGCGCTTTCTTGTTTGTAACAAGCAACATCTGAAACAACAACACACAAATGGTGGTAAACAGCAGCAGCTCACTTAAACTACAATACATTTATAGTGCATCTGTTGAGGTAAAGAACAGAATCTCAGTTAGCCTCAACCCTCAACAACACATTTCTAGTGCTTCTGGTGAGGCTCTGATCCAGTGTTCTGTTTAAAGTCGGAAGTTTTCCAACAATTGGGTTGTCTGCCTCTGCTTCGTTTACCTTCCACTAATCTCCCAAGGGAACAGTCTGACAGATGTCTAACTTAAAAAAAAAAGCAACTTTCACCATTGGATGGAAACCTTTTACGAAACATTTGGCCCGGAATTAAACAGAACCAGCAGCAAAACAAGCACAATGTCAGCAGTGGCCACAAACTCCATGCAGACGTGTCTCAGACCCCCAGAAATTCTGGGCAAGATCATTAGGAAGAACGGGCCGCAACTGTCAAGTCCGTTCTCTTGACAGTTACCCGGAGTGTAGTTTAATGATTACAAATAATGAGCCAGCAGCTTCCTATGAGTTCGGGCAAAACGGAAGAAAAAAAAGAAAAATAACGGTATGAAAGCAAGTGTAAAAATGAAGTTAAAAACACCAAGGCCTGGGACTGAAAGAGCAGGCTTCTTCTGAAAGAGCCTAGTAATTCAAGAAGATAGCATGTTAGAAACTCACTTTTCCCCCTAGTTTTCTCACTTATCTTTCATATGGTCCATGTTTTTGGAGGCAGCAGCAGATAACAAGCTCTTGTTGTCTTTGATGTTGGCCATCAACAATAATCAGCGAAAACATCAACTGTCAATCTTTTCTGCTCGTCCAAGTTATAAAGATTATGTCTTTCTTCCACTGCAAAAGCAGTCTTCCAAAGTCAGTCATTGGAAGAGATTGCACAAGTACCCTGATGACTAACACTGGGCTCACACCTAACAAGTTTACAGTCTCAAACTTAAGACTGGCCATCTTTGGCAAATCTGAGCAGTCTCTGCGCACATACGTCACCATGACTGCGTTTTTTACCAGTCTTTCTCTAGTCTTGGACTCATGAATTTACGATTATATCACATGTTTGATGCTGAAGTGATATAGTAGCAGTATAGTAGTACCCAAACCAATATCCCCACCCGGTGTCTCAGATCTTCCTCCTCCACCAACCTCATCATCCCCCCTGCCCGTCTGTCCACCATGGGGGCTAGAGCCTTCAGCCGCTCCGCCCCACGCCTCTGGAACTCCCTCCCCCCTGACATCAGATCCATCGACACAATAACCTCTTTTCAGTCCCACCTCAAAACACATTTATTTAGACAGGCATACCCCACTGGACTTACCTGACACCCTGCTGTAAGCGATATGGCTTTTTAAATTTTATATTTTTAAATGTATTGTCTTATATTGTATTTTTTGTATTTTGTATTTTATTATGTCTTGTACGGCGACCTTGAGTGTCTTGAAAGGCGCCTTAGAAATAAAATCTTTATTATTATTACCCTGTAAGCAGGGCTTTGAACCGATATTTTTTTCAAATCGGTTCGTTCAGAACAAAAACAGAATTATAACATTTCTAGTTATGAGTCCCAACAACAAATTGACGTTCCCGAACTGGTTAGAACCGTTCCCGGAACGGTAAATTCCATTCCTGTCAGCTGTTTAATGCTTCATAATATATGTCGGGGCAAACCCACAACGACTCGCTACAGAGATCCACTGCTGCCCGCCGGTAGCGCTCTACAGTCGAGGTCTCATTGCGTGTTGGGGCGAACCCACAACAACTCGCCACAAAGAGTCCTGCGACGACTCATACTTCACTGCTGCATCGTAGATTTCATAACTATTTTTGTTTCATTTTTGAAGTTATCCCAAAGTGCACTCCTTTGAGGAACAAAATAAAACCGGTATTAACCAGTTAGCATTATTTTTTAAATAAGTGTTCCTGTTCCAGAACATGAAAAATGATAATGTTTCCGGTTCCCTCGAAGTCGCAGTGACATAACACGATCAAAAACCAATCACCTTGTCCTCACTGGTCGCTGGTGAGCGAAGCGACGACGTTCCATTAAACAGATGTGATCTTTTGCTCACCGCCTTGACTGACAGCGTCCCTGTTTGTAGACCAATGCGTCAATATAATAGTGTGTTGAACTGTTTCTATTTGTGCATGTGGTTGAAGCTGGACACAAGGAATGTTTAGTACTTTTTCCGCAGCTATAATGAGTCTCTAAAAAATGTTTTCCCATTTTTTGAGAACCGTGCCCACTCATATAGCCACAGACTACAGCTCCGTACAACACCCGCCGGCTAGCTTGTGGTAATTTCAAATGTAAAACCGGCGGAGTATGCACTAAAGAGTGTGTGTGTGTGTGTATTCTGCGCAACAATTAGACGACCAGATTCATTACAAGCTAGTCTTTAGATGTGAGATGATGTGTCTTTTCTAAATCAGAGCCCAGCATAAGTAGGTGTTTTTATAGGACATCTGTGGAGGTCTACAGTGCTGAAAGAGTTAAAAGTAATGAAAGGTAACTAAAGCAAATCTACCTTACTCTACTTTTTAGAGCAGTAGTCAGTAATCAGTAGGTGTATTACTTGTTACTTGAAGGGAAACACCACTGGAAATTCATGCTAAAATGTTTTTCCGTTATCTTAGCCAAGTAAAAAAAAAAGCAACTAGTATACATTTATACAAAGAGAATGGTAATAATGATTCAAATGAAAAAATTAAAACAAAACAAATAACTAAACTAGCTTATAACCCCACAGATCCTCCCTCCCCACCATCATTCGGTAGTCAGTCGAGTGTTGTTCAACTATGTGAAGGCATATTTAGCTGTGTGCGTGTGTTGTGTAGTGTTGAGATAGTCCATTAGAGGTTTCCAAGCATCATTAAAGTGTTGGAGCTTACCTTGTAAAGCGTATCTTATTCTCTCCAGATGGGGAGTATTTGGTGATCTCTTACAACCACATTTTAGAGGTAGGTACAGTGGCCCCTTCCAGTGTCTAAGAATTATCTTTTGGGCTGTAATAAGGCAATATGAAAGAAAACATTGTTGTGTAAAGGTTACTGTTTTTACTCTGTTGGAGAATCCAATAATTCTGGTTTTAAAGTTTCTTCTTTGAATAATGTAGTCCAGTGGTGCGCGAACTGTGGTACGAGCACCACCTGTGGTACGCGAGCACGCTCCGGTGGTACGCGGGATGATTACTTGATTTTCCACATTTTCACATTTGAATTTATTTTTTTGCTGCAAGCTCCATGTTTCATTCTTTATTGAGATAGTGACATGATTAAATTGGAAACTGGGATGAAGAGTGGGGGAGACATTGCAGAAAATCCGGACAGGGGATTAGAAGCCACGGCACTTTGTTCTAATCAGATGGATGAGCCGTTTAGCACCGCGGGCAACGACAACAACCAGTCAATCATCTTCTCTGAAACACGGGAGGGTGATATAAAACAAGTTGAAGTGCAATATTTATGCACACAATGGCGTGTCCACTTGCGCACATCTTTCTTTAACCCGTGGCAAACAATTCAAACATTGCCGTGGAAACAGGTACATAGTTTCGCTACCTGTCCAAGATTACACTCCTATATATAAGCCATACAGGTTCCTATTCAACCAGATCACTCACTTATAGTGCTTGGAGTAGCTGAGGTGGTGGACGCATTAAGACCAACACATGGGCTCTTTTTCTCGTATGTGTTATGAATTCCTAGAGGACATTTAATTAGAACCCAAGCAGAATTAGGAGAAGGGTTGGGTTCCACTAGGGCAACCCGTGTATTTACATACAATAACCAAAAGGAAATAAGAAAATAAAAATAATAAACAAAGTCAGAGAGTCTCGATGAAGCTGGCGTCTTCAGACACCGGTGGGAGTTCATACAAAAGTTCCTAATCACTTAACTTTGTTGTCAAGTTGCTGATGACGGACCCGGCTTTGGGTTTGCCAGAGAGGAGAGGTCTGGAAAGGAGGTGATTAATCCACAGCACCGAGAACTCTCAACTTATCTAAACTATTGTGCGTGTAGTTGTCTTCAGGAAATAAAAGTAAAACGCAAAGGAAAAATAATAATTAACTATACTCTTCACATAATCTGTCTCAAGGGAAGAAACAAACATAACATGCCCCTCTAGGTTAACCTGGTAAGGGAATATGCCGCCGCGTCGTCCGAACGCCAACACAGTCCTGTTGAAGGGAGCGGGAGCCAATCCGTGCACTGCGGCGCCGATTGCAAACAGCTGCCGCTGATGGTGAGCGGTCCGTGGACGATGCGCACGGACATGTGCCGCCCGTGGACGACCGGCTCACAACACTATGCCCTCATATCGGCCAAGAAACTAGTGCTAAAACTGTGGAAAGGAAGTAATATACCAACTGTGAAGATGTGGCTGTCGGAGAAATACGATTCATCTTGAGAAGATTAGGTAACACTTGGTCTCCCATTCTGGAATACCTGTTGCGCCAGCGGGGCAATAGGACGGATTTGTAGTGTAGTTCTCTGGACCTGTGGGCGGTCTGTGGTATGTGGGGGTGGGCTGGGCGTCCAGTCAGGTATTGTTATATATGTGCTTTGTTGTTATATGTGTGTGTGCTTTTTAAAAAAATATATATATATTTGTCATTTTGTGAAAAAAAAAGAAACATGAGAGCCAATGTAACTTCATTTGAAACTCACTGACCTTGATATGCTCTCAATAAAAATACTTGAACATTTTTTTATTAAACCATATCTACACATTATTGGAGCATTAATGAACAAATTCAAGAGCATCTAGAAGGAGCAAGCGTTCATACGTCTTACTCCGCCATTGCCAAACCGGAAGTGCTGCATTTGATTTTGTTTAACCAAACTTTGGTTAAGTAACATCTCACATACCGGATTTCAATAGCCTACCTTGGCAAGATAGATAAGTATCGACTCAGTGGAATACCATATTTCAGTATGCATTTTCGAAGGTGTTACCGAGGCAGCGTAGGAGATCTCATACACTGCAGGTTTCCTTCGAGAGTTGTAAGGCTAACGACATGTCGCCAGACTGAGCAGGGTGGTAATGAGGGTTTGGGCACAGCGTGGGCATCGCCAGGACGCAGACACGTGACAAACAGGACAGGCGGAAAGAGCCAGATTGCGAACAGCCAGGCAGGGCTCCTGTCGCCTGGCAGTGATTGGGCAGGTCAGGAAATGGCACAGTATTATACAGTCTTGTACTTTTGCAGTCAGTGTAACATACAGTCTTAATCAAAGCTGACGATGAACCCGCGGCTACGTCCGCAAAGCCAATTTAAAGCCAATTAATTGGTCAGAAATTTGAGTTCAGAGGGGGAGTGCGGTGGCAGAGCGGTTAGAGAGTGCGTCCCCCAGACCATGGGTCGAGCAGTGTATGGGGTATTAGTGTATGGGGTATTATTATGGGGTATTTAGTCATAGTAGTCGTTTAGTCATAGTAAGGTTAGGGGTAAAACCCCTAATCCTAACCCCTATCCTACCCATATCCCTTTCCCTAACCACTACCCCAATCCTAATCCCTAAATGACCCATAACCTTTCTGAACATAGAGATTTCGGAACATAGGGCTGACCCCGCACCCAATGGGTCATGGTTGAGTGTTTTGGGTGGCTACTGCCAGCTTTGATGTATGAATGTGTACATATTTTTTTGTCTGGGATTACTAGTACTTAAATATATAATGGCTATTCAATTGTTGCTTGAAAAGCCTTGCCACTTCTTGATTTGGATTTGAAAAAAAAGATTGGCCTTATTGGGAGTTTCGAAAAAGCTTCATAAATGTCAAACCAGCATACAATAGTCACAGAAGTCAATCCCCTTGGACCAAATGGGTATTCAAGTAGGCTGGTTCAAGTAGCTTCACTAGCTGGCTTCCAGCAACCTTACCTCTTCCCCAGGTGCAGTAATAGCTTCTGCGATGCTGTGGGTAGCCATACGTCACGCCACCGTCGACTGCTTTGTGTATTTATTATTCAAGCGTGAACTGCTAATGCACGACAAAGACCATAAATTGTCACACCCCCAATCCTCCACCAACCACACACTCGCCCTCCCGCATTCCTCAACGCCAACATATTTTACCGTCGCTAAAATAATCGCTGCGTCGCCCATCATTTGTTCACTCGCATCATCTCCCTCTTCTCTCCACCTCGTCTATTTTTTTTTTTTAATTACGGCGAGAGAAGCCCGTCGAGGATTGATGAACGTCATGGAAACACACGTCTGAGAAAACCCGGCGAGTACTTATTTGAGAAAAAAAAAGAAGAAAAATCCAATTAATATAAACACCAACCATAATAAAACTACACATCAGTGCGTTATCGCACTCCGGCGTGCATTGCGTGAACTTATCGGAGGTGTAGCGAAAGCAGTGGGAGCCAAACAAAGTTTTTTTGAGCTGGAGTTAAATGTTGTGTGACTCTGCAGTGGGGAAAACAAATATAGGAGAGAATTACGGAGAGGAAAGCAAACTCGTTTCGTCGCTATTTACCCGCCGCAGGCAGCCGAATGCTGACCATCAATGCTGCTGAACGCAAAATAATGTGTGTGAGCACGCACACCTTCGCCGACAAACACGTGTGTACACACACACGCACAACGAGTCAATGCACCGGGCTCTGGTGTCAACTTACGCATCTCATCAAAAACTTTTTTCAATTCAGATTTAATAACGTCGGGTCAAAGTGTACGTTTCCTCCTCCCGGAAAAAAGGATTTATATGCACACACACACACACACACAAGTTGTGGTGTACGCATGGCATGTGTAGATGAGGAACAGAACTTCAATTATGCTTCAGGCTGCATTCATGCATTCATACATATATACTGAATATATTATAATCATTTATTATTACAATTATTACAACAAAACTTGCCCGTTTTTTGGGGAAGTGTGTGATCCTGTGGTGTAAAGTTTGTTCACATCTAGAGGGTGGTGCTGAGTCGCGACACTGAGAGCATGCAAAACGTTTGTGACTCCCTACTGCCCCCACGCGTTTTTTTGTGATGTTGCTCTATTGCGCTCAGAGCTCAACGGATTACGGACAAACTGACGGATGAAACTACCTACGGAACTGGATGAAAGCATCCGTTTCCGTTATTAATGGAGGGTATAAAGGGGCCTTAAGACAGTGCTGCCCTGGGTCCCTGGTATGTATGTTATCCAGGGAGAATCGTTGTGTTACATACTGCCTGATCAATGTCTGCTGTGCTAGACTGCTGTGTTGTGTTCTCCCGTGTCTTAATGACCATTCAGCTCAATTCTCTCCTTCTCTTTCTCTCATTCACCTTGAACCAGGAGGCTGTGTGGACCTCAAACACTCTGTTGCACTCGTGGTCTCCTTTGTGCTAGACTCCAAGGTTAGTATTGCCTCGTCGACACTGTTAGATACGGACAAGGACGAGCTCTCTACTATGGAACTGCTTTAAATATGAACTTTGCTTTGTCCATGGCCCTGAAAACTTCACATATATGTGTTTCATAAACTCTTCGATTCGCCTGTCTTTGGCTGTGTCCGAAATCTCTCCCTATCCCCTATATAGTGCACTGTATGTATAATTTTGTAGGGGTGTCCGAATTCTCCATGTACCCTATATATAGTGCACTGAAAGTATCCCACAATGCACCGCAAAAAGTAGTGAGCATCGGATGTACCGTAGACGAACCAATATAACCCATAATTCATTGCGAGACGTTTTAAAAATGACCTGAACTTGAGAAAAATGGTACGGCGGCAGTAAATAGCGACCGACCAGTAGTTAGAAATGTAAGTACTTTTGACTTTTTCCTGATGATTGTTTAATTTTATAATTAGATTTTTTTTAAATTATATTTTCTTATATATTTTATATATCTTAATAATTTTCAACGGCAGCAACTCTAGTGTCCGAAATCTCGGCCGTTGCTCTTGAGTGCACTATAAGTGAGTGCACTATATGGGGGTTAGGGAGTAGGGGATAGGGAGCGATTTCAGCAGCCTTTGTTACGCTGTGTACACTGAATGAGAAATGATTGCTACTTCTGATTGGTCAAAAGGTATTAAGCACAATCTACTTCACTCTGATTGAAGATGAGTTTCTCTTCGACCACGCGCGACCACCACGCTAGAGACTTGCCAGGTCTTGTGAATTGAATATATTATTATAGCATGTGAGGACTTGCACAGCTCATTTTGTTGTTTCTTGTCATTTTCCTGTGTAATGAGAAGAGTGAGAGGGCTGCAACAGGGCTGCAACAGACGTCTAAAGCCCAATCCGCACTGGACTTTTATTACCTATGGACCCCTTGTAATTCGGACTAACTGCGGAGGACGTCTGAGTTTCATTTGACGTGTGAATGCAAGATGTCAGTGATTTGCGGAGTAATAATTTAACTGTGAGTTACCAACTGTGATTCGACGTTTAACTGTGTTTAACTTTGTAATACACGCACACACATGCGTGTGTGTGAGTGAAGTCTTGTGTATGTGTGTACACGTGTGGGTAAGCAAAAATACGGCACATGTGTCATAATGTCTTTTAAATTGAGCAAAAGACAGGCTTTTACTAATCCCGTTAGAACGTGCGACAAAATAACCCACAAAATAACGTCTGGGTTATTTTGTCGCACTTTCTGTGCATTCTTGTGAATTACCAGAGGTCCCCACGTAATTCAATGGCAGTGCGAATTGGGCTTTAGTTTAGGCAGGGGTGGGCTATTTAAAACTGTATTCTGGGCGTTTCGTGGGTGCTTTACACAATACTTGCCTCATGTGGGCATTTAGAGGTCCTCCCAGAACTCGGTTCGTTTTGAAATCCTTCAATTTGTGACGTCACGCCGTGGTCTGGTACAGTAAATACTACGGTACTGAAATAGTACAGTACAGTATTAGTGTGGAACTGCGTCAAACAGTGTCAACCAATGACCAAAACTTGATGATATTGCACAAGAATGAGCTCTCTACTTTGGAACTTGTTTAAATATGACCTTTGATCTGTCCAGGGTCCTGAATGATTCACAAGTATATTTCGTAGAATGGCTGTGGTTTTGTACGTGATGATCTGGTAACTAGAGACTTGCCAGGTCTTACTTGTGAATTGAATATATTATTATAGCATGTGAGGACTTGCACAGAACATTATCTTGTCATTTTCCTGTGTAATGAGAGTGAAGAGTGAGAGGGCTGCAACAGACTGTCTTAGTTTAGAAGGCGGGGGAGGGGGGTGAAGAAGTGAGAGAGACTGGGAAGAGACAGAGAGGAGAGAGAGTTTGACAGAAAAATGGCATAAAGAGAGAGAGAGAGGGAAAGATAGCGGACAGCGAATGAGTTTGAGATACAAAGATAGAGAGGAGAGGAAAGGGAGAGTAGATGGAGAACGGGCAGATAGAGACTCAGAGAGTGACTCGGAAGAGTGGGAAAGAGAGAAATAGGGGGACCACAAATTAAGAGAAATAGAAGGAAAGAAGGAGCAGAGGAAGAGCAAGAGAGAGAGAGAGAAATGGTAGAGTCAGAGAAGAGAGAGAGTGGTGGAGATGGAGAGATGAGAGAAAGACCTATGGAGAGAGTGAGAGAGAGAGAGAGAGAGAGAGAGAGAGAGAGAGAATTGGAAGAGAGAAAAAGGGAGAGAGAGAGAGAGTGGTGGAAATGGAGAGATGAGAGAAAGACCTATGCAGAGAGAGAGAGAGAATTGACAGAAAAGAGGCAGAGAGAGAGAGAGGGAGAGAGAGAGTGGTGGAGATAGAGAGATGAGAGAGAGACCTATGCAAAGAGAGAGAGAATTGGCAGAAAAGAGGCAGAGAAAGAGAGGGAGGGAGAGAGAGAGAATTGGCAGAAAGGAGGCAGAGAGAGATAGAGAGAGGACAGAGAAGAAGAGTGAGATATAAAGATGGAGAATAGAATACAACAGCTCAGAAGGGGTAGACAAAGAGGGAGGAATAAGAGAGAAGGGACAAAGATGAACAGAAAGAAAGAGCTTAGAGGCGGTAGAGATGGAGTAAAACGGAGGCCGTGAGAGAGAGAGAGAGAGAGAGAGAACGAGGCGTGTAAACAAAATTGTGCTCTGCGCGAGTGGCCTCAAGTTACAAGTCGGTAAGTACGAGTCAGGGTCCCCCGAGCAGGGTGACAGCGGCCCTTGTTGAATGGAGATAAAGATGTGATTTTAACGACGCGCGTCTTCCCGAATATAATGAATGTTTGATTATCAGCAGCGACTCACTGCCTTATCTTGCTCGGCGCGGTGTGAGCCACGGGACTATTTGCACAGCGGCATTAGTCAAAGTGCTTTGCCAGGAGAGGCCGTGTTTTAACACAAATCCAATTAAAACGGGTCCTTTTTGGTGCAGTGGGGTGTGACATGATACCTACTGGAGAGAATCTGGCAGGGTGAGACGGAATGAGAAATAGACATCTCAGTCCTCGCTCGGTTCATACCAGGTCTCTTTGAGTAGTAGAAAGTAGACAATCACAAAAAACGAACTTCAAATTCAGGGATTGATGTATATAATGTTATGGTACAAACTGCAAACTAATAAGGACCCAAGAGACAAGACAAGAGTGGAGTTAGAAACTCCTTTTTTTTTTAAGTTATTTTTTCCGGCGTCAGCACCGTTTTTCCATTTTTATTGGATAGGATTAGTCGGAAACTGGGTTGAAGAGATCAGGGGTAGACATTGCAGACAAGTCGACGAGCGTAATCGAATTCGCGACACAGCGGACGGTAGACGCAGCGCCACTAACATGAATGGGGTCGCGTTAGGTGCGGTGTCCATAACCACTCTGCCAATGCGGACCCAGAAACTCCTTTAATGGAAGTAGAAACAGTAAATACTCAAAGTCAGTCAATATATGGTACATACAAACAAGACTATCTAAGGAGAGTCTGATGCGATGACGTAGCACAAGTGTTCCCCGACAGTGAGGTAGGAGTGTTCGTAGAAGTGAGACGTAGATGATGTAATACTCAACTTCGGGAGCGTGGGAGATGAACCAGGTGAGGTGGAAAGATGTGGAGATCCGTTCAGCGTTCTGGATCAATGGTGAACACAGAGGAGAAGAGAGTTGAGTCACCACCAGCACACACGGTAGGTAAACGCCACAGGACTCGTCACAGGATTAACAGAGTTGTCCAAACAGGAACAACGTAGTACTATAACGGTTCACCTTGGTCAAGTAAGACCCAGGGCAGCGTCTTCCTTATATGGGGGTGAAGAGCCAATCCCAATCCGATGCGGGAACCAGCGGCAGGTGTGTGGCGTGCGATGTGTGGAAGGTGTCGTCCGGTCTGTGCCGTCCGTGGACGACTCAAGCCACAACATATAACGTGCACGCTTTTGGTAACATGGCTGCATTGACTATTACTATACATTAGTTTAAATGTAGCAGTCGAAAATTGTACGCTAATAATTGGCCGTGCCAACTTCTCAAATAACTAATAACAATATCAATATATCAATAACTAATTCCCATCTATTCTCCTAGTAGCCTTCACGTGGTTGTGTGTAAGGGGAATGGCTAGGTTATGATGAAACTGAAGGAAATTACTCTATAGTGTTATAAATAATGAAGAAATAACCTTCAAAGCGGGATGTGGATTGTAGGTGTGTTGTGTTGGCTGGCAGTCAAAAAAACTGTTGGCAATTAGTGACTCAGCAAATAATGTATCGGACACCCAGGGCAACGCCGATGAGTCAGAACATGTGGTAGAACCAGAACCAGAGTTTGCGAACCAGACTGAAGTAGAGCATGACAAGGCAGTTACCAAGTGTCAGAGCTAACAGCACTCTCAGGTGCAGGCTAACCCAGCTTTGAGCCTTAGTGGCTCAAAGCAGTGTAGAAAATAGAAAGAGAGTTAAGCTTAAAGTTTATGCATGTATGTTGTGTTCGTAGTATTAATTGCAGACACTGCTGTTAGCTCGCTAGTTGGATGTCATGTATAACGTGTCAATAGTACGCTCACCCTGACTTTACGTTCCCGCATCCCGGCTTGGATCGGGATTGGCTCTTCACCCCCATAAAAGCAAGACGCTGTCCTGGGTCTGACACGGCGGAATAAAATTCCCTTGGTAGATACTTGACCAAGGTGAACCGTACTACCGTACTACCACCGTAGTACTACGTTGTTCCTGTGTGGACAACATCCTGTGATGAGTCCTGTTGTGTTTACCTACCGTGTGTGCTGGTGCCGACTCAACTCTCTTCTCCTCTGTGATCACCATTGATCCAGAACGCTGAACGGATCTCCACGTCTCTCCATCTCACCTGGTTCGTCTCCCTCGCTCCCGAAGTTGAGCTTTACATTACGTCTCACTTCTACGAACATTCCTGCTTCTCCGTCGGGGAGACGTCACTCGTGCTACGTCATCGCATCAGAGACTCTCCTTAGATAGTCTTGTATAGATGTATCATAGTTTGACTCACTTTGAGTATTCTATTTCTATTCTGTTTCTAACTCCACTCTTGTCTTTCTCTTGGGTCCTCACCAGAAGTGGAAAGAGTACTGAAAAATTGTAATTGAGTAAAAGTATGTTTACTTTGCTTAAAGTGTACTCAGATTAAAAGTGAAATTACCCATCCCAAAATGTACTCATGTAAAAGTACAAAATTACTAATTATCAATTAATAATTAATGTAATGAGTTAAATGAGTAAAAATTACTTAAGCTAAGTTACACCCAGTTTTTTTGTACACTAGCAATGGTGAAGAATCTAAAAAAAAAAAAAATTCTGGTTCCGAGAAAGAGGGCGATTGGGGACCGGATTGGTGCAGCCCTACCGTCTACCGATGTGCAATGTGTGGACGATGCGTTGGTTCTGGCTTGCCAGGCTGCACAGTAGTTTATCTTTCTGCCCAAATAAAACATTTTCACCATCCACCAATATGTTTTGTAATCAGTAAAATGAGGGGACTCAAATGTAATTGTTATGATTCCTGCTGGTAGTTGTTTACAACTACCATAGAACATGCAATATAGGAGTTTGGATGTGTGGGTGCATGTTAAAGGTGCGTGCTTGGTGGTACTGGATACAATGCCCACTAGGCATTAAGCCCAAGGAGAGTGTTGTGGAACTCTCGCAGTATGCCAGAGATACTGGCCGAAATAACGTGAGTAAAGATTGGACTCACGAAAATAATTTAGCTCTAGGCAGACAAACTGTAGATGCGACTCCGAGCGAACCAGCTAGCCTGATATACACAGATGGAATTCGTACGAGTGTATTTGTGGCTCGAGACGGCCACAACTCGACGAGTGTGATAATCATAGCAGGCCCCTATCCAACAAAGTATTCGAGAAAGGACTACGGAGTGTTTTGAGTCGCAAGTAATGGTCCGCTGCTAGAGAAAGCTACGCACTAACAGGCGAGAGTGGAAAAAGCGTCTTTAGCGTTAACTCCCGCCTGTCTGCAGAAAACCAAAACCGCATGGTTGAGGCCGAGTTATTTAACCGTTGGATTAGGTAAAAGGTGATACTCACCCTCTCGGAATCCAAGACATTGCCAGCAGGCAGAACCGAACGATGCCTGCTGGTTAAATAGAGTGAGCCACAGGTGTTAGCCGTTAGCCATACTCTTCTTCGTGGCTCGACCCTTACCGAAAGCAGAGCACCCAGTGCCTTAAGGGCATAGCACCCTCTACCGCAAGCTTTCGGTACACAACAGTAATAAGTTAAAAGTACTAAGGTCAAAATGTACTTAAGTAAAAGTAAAAATTACACATTTCTAAAACTACTCAGAAAATTACAAATTACTCATAAAAAGTAATTAATTACAGTAACTTGAGTACATGTAATTAATTACTTTCCACCGCTGGTCCTTACTAATTTATGGTTTTGTACCATAACAGCACGTGCAACATGCCGAAATAAAGCTGTTTCCGTGCATGTCTGTGTCAGAGTGTGCAACTATGGGACTTTTGTTGATGGATTCGTGTACACCTGCTATCTCAGCTATCTCGGAGAGAATTCACCACGTATATATAATCTATATAATTATCTAACAGCAGTGCATTTCCAAGAGGTGCATTTGCAGAAAACAGCACACCTCAGATTGTCTCTTTATCTTGAAAAAAAAAAGAAAAATCTAATCAATCTACATTGTGCAAGATGCGGAGGGTGCTGACCTGCTTTGCCTTGGAGAAAGAATAAAATCACTCAAATTATTCCCAGCCTGAAAGACTGCGGGCAGCGCCGTCAAAATAATTGAATGTGCCCCGGATAGATCACGGAAATAACGGCGTGGGGAGTTTTCAATGTTCTTTTCCCATTTTTGCTCTACTAGCGGCCAATGTGCCTGTGGGTAAGTTAAGACTTAGTTTAACAAATTGAAATCATTTGTCCATCACCAGTGAACGAGGACATAGAAAAAAAGAACAACAGAGGTAATTGGTAGGGTCAGGGGCACTGAGTAAGAGTGTAGGGGCAAAATGATGAAAATGATAAGACGGTATAACGGCATTGAACGTGACACCATAGCCTTCAAAGAGCCCCCATATTCGGTAATAGCATATATATATATATATATATATATATATATATATATATATATATATATATATATATATATATATATATATATATATCACCATCTCTGGTTTAGCAGTTGTCTGCCTCTGCTTCTTTTACCTCCCACTAATCCCTTGAGACGGAGCTGTGTGTGCACTTCATATAACCGTAGAATTTTTAAAACTAGATAAAGAAACAAGAGATCTAGTGTGGATTGATGCCATTATATGTTGAGTGACCAAACACAGACACACAAGGAGAACATGCAAACACACAGAAAGCACCTAGGTGGGCTAGGATGTGAACCCAGGACCTACTTGCTGGGACGTAGCCGTGCTAACCCCTTGAAATGAACACAGCGTCCACTGTTTCTGCCGGGGGGCACCCACCATTTCGGGGTTTCTCCACTCGGATCATTTACCGCAATGCATCACAACTGCAACGTTCCTCCCCACTGTATGTCTCTGCCGGCAGTAACCGGCATTTGGTCAGGGGGGTGCCGGCATTCCGGTATGGGTTAGGGGTTAGAGTTGGGGTTAGGAATGGCCTGATGGTTCGGAACCGCGTAACTTCCAAATAACGCTGTAAGAAAGAAGAAATGTTGAAACGGGGGAATGTCAAAATCAATGATCCAAACCAGTTCAAGGAACGAAAACAAAAACCGAAAACGAACAGAATTCTACAGAATTTTATGAGGAGCAGAAAAAGAAACAAAAAAAGATTTCTTCAACTGTTCCGGAACAGAAACGGAACATCATGAAATCTGCAGAACCGGTTAAAAAACTTTTTTTCTGTTCTCTATATATTTGAACATTTCCTCTGTCTGGGAGACTATTTCCGGTTGTGCATCCATCAATCTTTCACTCTCAGTCATCAAGCTCCATGCATCTGGGGCTCCATCTTGTGGACAGACGAGGAAGCGAATGTAATGGCGTTTTAAACCCAGTTTTCATGTTAATACAGTTGCACTGAAGGTTGAAAGTCCACCAAATATATTTTATATAAACTATATGTAAACTTAACATTGCACAAAATTAGGAACTTTAAGAACGAACAAAATGTTTGTGTTCCTAACCGGTTCAGGACCGATATTTTGGTGGCGGAACGGTTCCGAGAACGAAAACGCTTGACATAGGCCTGCCTGAACCATTCGGAACGGAACTTTTAAAAAAATGTGTTTTCAAGCGCTGATCAAAATGGAGGTGTGTAACCGTTTCTGCCTACTTCCAGCTATATACACACCAACCACATTGCCTTCAGCCAGTCCGCCATACCATCAGCCAACCCAGTTCACTTCAGCAGGACGGGGGTTCAAGCTTGTTTACGGTCCAGCGCGTACTGCGCCACCTGTAACTTGCCACGGGGGCTTCCTGCCTTTCGGACTCGGTGTTTGTGCTCGCCCTGGGCTTGTTTATTTGCCATTGGACAGATCTTCTTCTCGACCCTGCCCCTGGCACTGAGTAGACTAAACTTTCATTTTAATTACCTGCCGCATTGTTATGCCTTCGGGTCCATCACCGCCCATTACAATATTCAATGCCGTAGAAGCTGCCTCACTGCCATTTAATCAGGCAAATGGAAATTTAGTAGAATCATTGGTACGCATTACACAGAGGCTTTGGTTGGAGGAGGTGTGACTTTTTGGCCACCTAATGATTCTATTTCAATTCAGGAGGAAAACGATTTGATCACGACACAATTATCTTTCATTTAACCCTTGATCCTCGACCACAGCGCTACACTATGAAAATTATGTATTTTTCCAAATGTCAATAAATACTAACTTTTTCTGATCGGTAGGCACGGCTGCTTCACCATTGGATATTTAGAGCGATGTCATATGTTCAAACCAAACGCAAACTGGACGAAAATTTTTTACTTTGGAAGCTTGTAAAAATTTAATTTTTAAAGCAGTTAACTGCAGCAAAAAAGCATGGTTTATCAAGTAATACTAAAAATGTACTGTCACCCTATTAGCTTGAGCCACGTCGTTAGGGCACATCATTGGCAAATGTGCATTGTAAATAAAACCATGTCTGTGTCCGAAATCGCTCCCTATCTCCCATATAGTGCACTATATGGGGTGCACACCATTTTGTAGGGGTGTCCAAATTCTCTATGTACCTTATATAGTGCACTGAAAGTATCCCACAATGCACCACAGTGCATTAGTGAGCATCGGATGTACCCTAGACGGAGCACCATAACCCATAATGCATTGCGAGGTATTTTAAAAATGACCTAAACTTAATAAAAATGACATAGCGGGAGTAAATAGCGACCGACTGCGGCAAATCGTTAAAAATGTAAGTACTTCTGACTTTTTGAGATGATTGGTG
>OMKY01174102.1:0-11185 GCA_900302395.1 Bregmaceros cantori
GGTGGACCCTGTGGTTGCAAGTGGGGCCCTGCACTGTTGGGCAAATCACTCACACTTCTCCCATTATGACATCATCCAAGCCTTATCTGTCATAATGTGTGTAATCTCCCTCGCTTGGGCATTGAATGGAGCAGCCCACACCCTCCTCTCTCGCTAGGTGGTTCTCAGACAAGCCTGCCATTGCTGCCCCAGTCAACCCAATTCTCCACACATTTGGCCAGTTTGTTGGTGCTATGGGCTCCTCAATCTAACTCCTTGTTATATTCCTCATTTTGATTATAATATCAACCGTTCCCAAAAGAGGATTTATAAATGTATAATTGGATGTATTACTTTATAAAGATTTGTCAGAATATCTCTGCGTATACGATTACAAACTGCCTGGAGCAGTAATATAATGCTAAAGTACAAATCATACTAACACCGTGGCGGACGCGGGGATTTAGAACCAGGGCCCTTACATCGGTGGGGCTTTGAGTATTCTATATCTCTCTCTGGCTCTAGTCACGAAGCTTGTCGCTTTTGCTGGACACCCCAGGGGAAACCTTAAAATACAACAACTGTTTTTAAAGTTGCTGTAAAATTGAGATGATAATAATGCACGTCCACGCTAGTTAGACTCTCATAATCTTTCGTAATGTTAAGTTGGAGTTTTTCTTGGAACCTGGCAAGTCATCAAAATCGACCATGGAAGAATTTATCATGTTCAAATCTAAAGTAATCTTGTGGTAAGCTGGAGAATGACATGCGCACCAAACGTGAGTTCATTGAGAAGTTATAGTCTCTGAAATGTAGGTCTTGAGTAATGGTGATGTTGCAAAGTCTTGCTTAAGTCTTCTATTATTGATGTATCCATGGTAGTCTGCTGTCAATCACCAGCAGATGGCAGCCTAACTACGTCCATTGTATTTGGCCCTATATAATGGACGTGAAAAAGTTAGGTATACCACTTAACCATACGTATACTTCACCGTACGTGATACCACCAAACTGCCTGCCGGCGCCAAGCCGCAGCGGCACGAGCAAGAGCCCTATTGCCAAAGAGGCTTTTTTTTTTTTTTTCTCAATTTTTGCATGGGGCAAATTCCACCCAACTCGCTGCTCTCCAGACATGAATTGGTATAAGTTATTGACAGTAGACAGGGAAGCTTGAAGTTTAAATCGTGTAGAAAAACACTGGTTTCATAATACAGTATTGGTTAATTTAAGTGAGCAAATGTAGCTTGAGGTGACGCCAAAAAAATCATGTTTTAAAATAGTTTGTTTTTGATAGTGGACATGGGGACTATTTAAAACTGTATTCGGGTCGTCCCAGAATTCTGTTAGTTTTGAAATCGATGTATTTGTGACGTCACGTGTGATTTCTCGTACACAAAATGGTACTGTATTAGCGTGGAACTGTCGACTAGTGACCAAAACTCTAATATTGCATGTTGGGTTGTAGGCTACGTGGCAATGTGTGGAAATATTGCACATGCACATTTTTGTGTTTGTCACACGAGAGCACATTTTGTCTGCACCTTATGGTTCTGCCAAAATGCCACCTCCACATGGAAAATGTATGTTGCACGCCGATGACATGGCGTGCAACATTTATCACGGCTCAATCCCACATTATGGTCTGCAGGCCCCTCACCTAAGTATTAAACAAGGATGTTTTATTTAACACTTAAGGCTCAAACACACTTTACATGTCTGAAGCGTGCAAGTTGATTTTCTGGTAGCTGCACTGCACAAAGATTTACATAATGATATTATTTATTTTTTAGCCTTTTTTTATTGTTAGTGTGAAGTTGGGGGCAAGAGAGCAGTGAATCAGACCTGCAGCATACTTATGCTGGCAACGGGTATCGATCTCATGACAGCTGCGTGCGCTGTGAGACTAAGCCACAGGCACAAGAGTGTGTGGGGCTGGATGACGTGGTCCAACAGACTTTGCTTCGGAGCCAGCTCCTATTTATTTATTTATTACTGATGACATTAAAATGGAGGCAGATACCTGGGCAGGGCTGAGCTATGCTCTGTCCGTCACCAGTCCTCCACACAGCATTGGTGCTCTCTGATGACCGCGGTGACCTGAGGGAAATCACCACGGACAGATACGGAGCATACAATCTTCTCCGGCTCTACCACCACTCATTGGTGTTGGTGAAAGGCAGTCAATTACTCACTTATTTTGGTTGACTCCAGTTTAGTGTTGGCTACAAATAGCTTGTATGTATATTTTGCTTTTCAGTGTAATGATCATATTAATGGAATATGTCCAGGGTGGTCAAGGACTACAGTTATGTACATTAGTGGCAGACCCCCATAGTATATGCAATAATGCAATGTCTCTTTCCTTTCTATTTTTCAGTCATAACAATGGTGGGGTAATGACTGACACAAAATATTATCATACACAAATTAATTTGATCATCTTTTAGAGCTTACCATACTTCCTGTCATCATTGGGCATTTTATGTTAAATGTACCTGTTATGTTGAATAAGTCTGTGGCGTAAAACCGGTTCATTGCCAGTGAGAGCTCTTGAGGATTAGTGGATTAGTTAAGGGACAATGGTCGATTATTTGCAATATTGAAAATATTTGAGCTGGTTTTAAGCATTGGATTCACTTATTCCTTTTGCATAATCTCTTCCCCAGTATGCCGAGGCGATCACCACACCGGGCCCGGTGAAGCCGCTTGCTTCTGGTCTTGATGATTTGCTGGGCTACCTAGCAAAAGACCCATTTGCCGTCAGCCAGAAAGTCCTCTTCTCTCCTTTAGAGAACGGCAGTAAGTTACTTCAAGGCTCATGTGCACCACTCATATTTATCACTACTACAGTAAGCTGTAGAATTAGCTACAAACATATTTATGTGTCCCATCCCCCTCTTGTATGTCTGTGTAGCTAAGTCAAGAATGGGGAAATGAGGGGATTTGTCGGATAAAATTGTGTCCAGCATTACACGTTGTAGAGAGCTAAGAATCTTTTGCAGCCCCTTTCAGTATATGCGTGTGTACTTGGGTCAGTCAACGGCTCACATTAATTTATTGGCAGGTGGAATGGCTGTTTTTTTTTAATAAGGGTTCCAATTAACATTGATCATTAATTGATGATGCATGTCTAGTTGAAAGCCCCCAAAATGTAAGCAGTCCTCATACATACCAAGCTATTCTTCAATGAGGACCCTCCAAACTTTTCTGAGCTGTAACCTAAATGATTAAGTATTTATTGTTGTTTAAATTCAAACCTCCCAGAAGGGGGAAACGAGGCAGAATTCGGAAAGTAATGACATCAATGTTTGATCTTTTGTAATCAGGATTCTTATTTGCGAAAACATAGAATGAGCTGCTTATAAGATGCTGCAGATGGGTGGAGGTTTCTGGTATCCTGGACAGACATCATTGGCTTTGATTTGTTGATGCATCGTTTTTGCTGACCTTGGGCACTTTTAGGACTACTCGTTGAGTGCTCGTGCACAATGATCTATCTACACATCGTTAGCACAAAATACTTTTAAAACATTCCGCGCAAAGTTCAGTGAAACTCATCATGAGCATGATCACCATCATCAAAATGCCGCTCAAATGAACACATGAGGATTGAGGACCCATGTGTATATAGCGTATTCATATTGGTAACTTTGCTGGTACATGCTGCTGATACTTTTCTTCCTGGCACTGGCTCCTTGCCTGCTGTGTTATGGCAGTGCACCATTGATTGTACACTTTTTTTTTTTTTTTTTTATCTCAATGAAGTTGGCCTAACTTTGTACCGTTATCCCAACAGGGTCCAAAGAGGCTAATATACTGGACCTGAGCTGTCCTGTGGTTGACAGGTAGAGTGACCTGGTTTTTATATTTCATTTTTGCGTGTGTGGAAACATAATTATTTGGGCTGTATACATGTCATTTTACACTGGACTGTAGTGACCCTTCATTTTATATTATCTAGCCATCATACAGACCGGACCACGTGTAGTAGGCAGATGTAATATCGGCCGCAATGTACGTCATTGGGGCTGGCTTGGTGACTGGTCATTGTGACATCCCCTTTCAGCAGGTTCTGTGTATAATGTACATAAGGAGAAGCCCACGGGCCATTCTCCCGCTTTGTGATTCTGGTCCTGAAATAAAGAGCAACTTTGAGGTTTCCCGTCCATTTTTCCCCCACCTTATGGCGGTGCTAAGACCTCTAAAGGACATACAAATTGATCAACATGTATTGGAGCACAATGCCTGCTAGTAATAGTAAATCTCATAATTATGCTTCTACGTTGTCCAGAACAAAATAAACAGTCCCTCCCAGAAATGTAAGATTATTTTAAAGTATTGGGATCGATTTTGATTCTGGTGCTTGCTGTGTAAGACCAAAAAAGATCAGACCAAACGTCATCGGAACACAGAAGCTTGACAAATGTGTTCAACCCATATTCTATTGGCCTCAGAATTTGCACATTTGACAAAAAGCGTCTACTTGAGGTCTTGGAAATGTGTTTTGCAAGTTGAAACCATTTAAGGCATTTCCAGTAGTTGTAATGAATGTTGCTGTGATTGACTTAAAACACTGGTTGAAAAATCAATGAGAGTAGGCCACGGTTTGAACTTTATAAGATCCACATCCTGTTGTGAGCCTATGGTTTCTAGACCAATGCTTTAGGATATTTCTCCTGCTAAGTTGAAATTAATCAATTGTAATGTGCAATGCTGTGGTTTTTGCAGGTCCATTGATTCACCTGAGCGTGTGCCTAGTCCGACTGGTTGCACTATCCTTTCACCAACCAGACAGGTTGGTTTCTAATTTGATTTAATTGAAAAAACATTACTGGAAGTTTCAAGTTTATTTTATCTACTTGAATGTGTTCTACTTACCTTGTATATTTTACTTCTTTTTTCGTAGATAAATACATTTTGTAGCTTAAAACATTTCTATTGCAGCATAATTATCTCTTACTGAAATAGTTAATTTTTATAGCAATGATTGTTGAATTGGGAGGAATGGTAGAAAATAACATTTTTATTCCTTAGGCCACCAATGGTACAGATGCCAAGATTGCTGGTCTGGCGGACCTGGAAGATGTATGGAGAAAAGAGCCCTTCACTGGTAGAATGAGACTGTTCTCTCCATCTTCCAGCCTCAGTAAGTAATAGAGATGTATTTCATTAAGTAAATGTACAGAAAAGACGAAGGCATTAAGATTGTGACGTCAGGCGAGGCAGCCTGCCGCCAATGTCAGGCGGAGCGTGTCCCTACGTTTCCGCCTCCTGGTGGAGCTTGTGAAACACGGAAATTGTTGCGTGTGAGCGTGCGCACACACACACACACACACACACACACACATCAACATACACAGCGAAGCAGCCCACGTTGATAAACACACTCGTGTGCATGATCTACTGCTGGACACGGTCGTGCACGCATACAGAATCCAGTGGACTGTAGTGCACGCGCGCGCCGCGTATACGCGTGCACGACCTGCAGCAGATAATGCACACGTGTGTGTTTATCAACGCAGGCTTGTGTGTGTGTGGCAGAATTTGCGAGGTCTCTGTAATGAGGATGAACTTGAATATTTATTTTATATTATCGACACGGACCGTTTTTACCACATATCTACGCTTTGTTTGTTCATGTTTAAATTGAGGCGTTTATCAACGGTGCACATTTGATGCAAGTGTCAACCCTCGGATGCGCGTGCGTGATTGCGCGCATACTTGTGCAGGTTCACGCAGCCGCGCCGGCACCAGAGGTCGCTCCTACTACGTATAATGAGCTCCTCCCAAGGATGCATCGCATTGGTTGCGATGCTTTTTGGCGGCGGAACGAACGTGATCGCTCGTCCCTCATTACTTCACAGCTTCCATTTTTTTACTGTCGCATTTCCATGGCCAAGCTAAAAATATTCTGGCTGAGAATGTCATTTTAAACCTATTTGTCAAAGTATGCTGAAATTTGGATCATAAAATATTTGGTACACTGTATTGCTGATGAACCGGTGATCATAACGCTGAACGTTCATATTAAATTTGGAACATGAAACTACTCAAATACGGTGAACATTTGGACAAATATTTTAAAATTCAAGAAGGAAATTATTTGACTTGTAGAGCGGTCATTCATTTTGTATTGTCTGTGTGTGTTTTTTTTTTAAAGGATTACAAATTGTGTGTGTGACTCCCTCGTATCCACGCTTGTCTCTGCTTCTGGCAATTTTCTCTCACTCAGACTGAATGCTAATGCAACTCACTATAAATTCTCTTGGACTTGACATCGTTTTAGGACTATGGGAAAGTTTATAATCTAGCCTGAACATTTGTGTTACTGAATGGGTTACCCTTATATTCTTCATTGTGGTGGAATTATTGGAGTTTAACAATGTTGTCGTATAGAGCAACTGGGTCTTTGGTGCAAGAATCTTGCACGTTCATTCTGATTGTGCAGCCCTCTAGAGCTAAGACCAACAGAAGTGTAGAATAGTAAAGGCAATTTTAGTGGCCATTGGACAAGACTCTGCTATCGGTGTCATTGGCACATTTGACACTTTGTTGCAGGTAATTATTCTGGACTGTAGTTTATTTTGTGAAATAAAAATAGCTTGCATATTTGACCTCTGTGCTTCTTTCTTTTGTAATCTCCAGTTTCAGATGTGAAGTCCTCATGGCGCAAGGTTCTGGAAGAAAGCGCTGTGTCGACTCCAAGCAAGTCTCGGGCTTGGTCTGATACGGACACTATCAACTCCTCTGTGCCGCTACATGTTCAGGTCAACTGTGGTCACGAATATACCACTCCCTTCAGAAACGCCACCTGTGCAACGCTGTTGAGTCCAGGAGATGAAATCTTGGATGACTGCGACGTCCTGGACGATTTTCTCTTCACTGCTAGCATCGACGAAGATTGATTGTTGTGCTGCTTGAATGTTGACATAACATGCATAATTGTAATCTAATCGTTCACAATGTGAATCTGTTTTGCTTGTTAACTAGTTTAAAACTGTAATATACTAAACAAATACATGTGAACTTAACATATTAAAATGTCAATGAGTAAAGTTGTAGTGATGAGTAGAATTGTTTTCAATTAACAAACATGCTACCTGTGTGAACCCTAATGTAGTGCAAATGGTAAATGCCACAGTTTCCCTTTTAATTATTAAATGGCAATTAGTGTCATTCAAAATTGATAAAATGCCCTAAGGTTATAATGCATGAATGGTTATTCCAGTTAAGTAGATTGATGACTGAGTTATGAGTACATTTGGGGAGATGGGGGAGTTCCTCAGACCCAATCTAAGAGTGGTTCAGTTTGATGCATTTGAGTGACACTGCTATTTACCAGGCCTTTTAAGGAGAGGATGTTGGCAGTTCCAGCAGCCATTGGTGTTAAAGCCTTACCTTTTGGAATGTTTTTGCCATTGAGCTGTACATATTCAACACATTCCCTTAACTTTGGATTTTTGACAAATAATTTGTCAAGTTTTAGCGAACTGTTATAAAATGAGATTGTGTATGCATTGTACAATCCCTGTGATGTTTTATAGTTTGTTTTATTACCTCTGGTGCACACCTCCATTCAGCAGTCTTCAGCACACTTGTGCTATGTAATTGCTTTACGGCTGTTGGTGGCAAATGTATTGCAGCATAAGTTGACTCATTTCAAAGGTTGGATATGTTAAACCGTTCACTTATTTTTCGACTGCATATGACTGAAGTGAATGTTTAATTTGTTTAAAATGTTTTTTTCCCAAACTTTAGGGTTAGTGGAAACTGAAGTTGGGGGGCAGACATGTGGGAAATAGGTCAGTGGCGAGATTCGAACCACCAACTCACCACGCCATTGAGGCATATGCGTGCTTTCCAGGGCCCTACCTAACCTATTGAGCTACTGGGCAGCACGAATGTTTAATTTACTTAATACAATTAGAAAGCGGATTTGCCTTACTACTATAATATTGAATATTGGTATTATGAATCTTGGCAGACTGAAATGGTCAGTTAGCTTAGTCGTATCCTATGGCTGAAAGTATGACTGAAGGGCTAGAAGGCAGTGAGGTATTACAAGGCAGTGTTGATTCAGTCTGTTCATGTCAAACAGAGCAGAGAAAAATATTATTGATTGATTATTGATTTCAAAAAGTCGCTAGAAACGAATGCTGAAGCTGGTCCTTGATTACCTGGAGAAGCATGCCTTTTGTAGTAACCGCTTATTATTCATAATACTGTTTGTTTATCACACTTCATTAGAGATGAGATCCGATATTCAAACACCTTTCAAACCGCTATAGACAGATGGACAGTAACGCATTACATTTACACCATTACAATTTGTGTACTTTTTTACTTTTTGAACGCATTTTTCACAAGTTACTTTTTACTTTTACTCAAGTAAATTTGAGGTGAAAAATAACTACGTTTTACTAAAAATTCAGCAATTTGCTACTCGTTACATTAACATGGCCTTTAGCGACACCCGTAGGAAACTTGCCGCAAGAAACTTTTTGGTGGATTTTTTACTTTTAATAGAGTAACTATGTGGAAGAGTACTTTTTACTTTGACTTGAGTGTTTTTTTGCTGAGGTAACAATACTTTTACTTTTTTTTGCTCTGCCCATATCTGCCAATAGACGACCCCCAGTTGCGATCGTAACCCCACCGCCACATAATATGCCACGCCTCTGGGCGGGAAACCACGCCCCTGGGCGGGGCCACGTGGTAAACTCTACGGAAGAAAGAAGTGAAAACTATCGCACCGTCGAAAACAAACATGGCGGCCACCAACAAGTTGGTTAAAGTTACACCGCACCCTGTACTGGCCTTGTAGTTACCTTCGGAATACCGCACGTCATGCCTTCTCTGCCGCTTCCGAGCGGTTAACGGCGGCCGCGGAGAGGAATAGAAACACCGGAAAGAAACAAACGGCGACTTGTCTTCATGTCAACACGGAGTCTCAGGGCGGTGTGAACAGCTGGTGAGTACCGTCTTGTTGGAACCTGCTACGGTTAAGACATGATGCAACGTCGCCGTAGTTCATATCATTTAACCTCATCTCGGCGGGTGCACAGCTGTGAACAACAGTTGGTGTCGTGTCCCCGTGTCCGTTTGTGAAAGCGGGAGATCCACTTGAGGCGCGGACGCAACAGTTTGGAGAAGACAACACTGAGCCCTCCCTAGTTCCCCTCTCACACGTCAGATCATGGCGCTTCTTGGCCGCCGTCTTCCGTGTCTGGCAGGTGCCTCCTAGGCGCAGCAGCTTATCCTAGTGTGGGTTGCACGGGCAGGGCGACGTCCTTGCATGGTAGCCACTGCTCAAATAAATGATCTTGATTCTTGACACATTAAAAACCTGCCACAGCAAGGTCAGCAGATTTGCATGGCATTGTAGGAAAATGTTCCAAGTTGGCCACTGAACGATTTCAGGTGGTGATGTAGTTTATTGTGTGAACAGAACACATGGCTTTAGCCGAACGTCTTAAGGCATGCAGTTGCTTTCATCTACACACACATTGGCCGCGGATTCACGATTCATTTTAATTCGCCATATTGCATATACATGGACATACATATGGCATCTTAGTTGGGCATCTCTCTCAGGCTCAGAAGATTGTGAGCATAGTTCAATAGCATAATATAATGTGGCTTCGGCAACGAGTCTATGTGCATAACATGTTATAAAGTAGCTTTGGAAACGAGTCTTATGTGCACAACATGTTATAAAAGTGGCTTTGGAAACGAGTCCATGTGCATAATATAAAGTGCCTTTGACCAGGGTCTATGTGCGTAATAGGGCTGCAACTAACGATTATTTTAATAGTCGATTAGTTGCCGATTATCGGTTGGATAATCCAAATTCTAAACGGCGAACAACAATTACGAGAACTCAAGCTTGTCAACTTGAAATCTAGTCAAATTTGGTTATTTTTGAACATATTTACAAAGAAAGCTACTTGTTTGACTACATGTCCTTTATACCGTAATATTTACAAAGATTTCTTCATATTCTTTTTAAAAAAATGTTTGGCCATTTAATGTTTCATGTTTTCATAAATTATGAATGAATATGAAATCATGTCGATAAATGGGGGAATATCAGCACAAAACTGCCGACAATAACTATTCATTTATTTGCTGATTATCGATTTATTCGATTAGTTGTCGATTTAATTTTTAATCGATTAGTCGCAGATTCATTTACTAATAGTTGCAGCCCTAGTGCATAACATCTTATAAAGTGGCTTCGGCCAGGGTCTATGTGCGTGACATGTCCTTATGTCAGAAGGACCACTGCTTGTGAGAAGAAACTGTTTTTTAGTCTAGAGGTCCTGGTGCGCAAGTCGCGGTAGCGCCTTCTTGAGGGGAGGAGGGAGAAATGGTGGTGTCATGGGTGGGAGGGGTCTGCCACTATGGTTTTGGACCGGTTCCTCACCCTTTTGTGGAAAAAGACTTGCGGGGATGGTAGGTTGATTTTGATTGTTTTGAAGGTAGTGCGAGCCAATGCTCAGCAAACAGCCCATCAGGTTACATTCCCCTTTAGACATTCATGGGCCATGCCAGTTACTTTAGACATTCATGGGCCATGCCAGTTACTTTAGACATTCATGGGCCATGCCAGTTACTTTAGACATTCATGGGCCATGCCAGTTACTTTAGACATTCATGGGCCATGCCAGTTACTTTAGACATTCGTGGGCCGTGCCAGTTACTTTAGACATTCGTGGGCCGTGCCAGTTACTTTAGACATTCGTGGGCCGTGCCAGTTACTTTAGACATTCATGGGCCGTGCCAGTTACTTTAGACATTCATGGGACGTGCCAGTTACTTTAGACATTCATGGGCCGTGCCAGTTACTTTAGACATTCATGGGACGTGCCAGTTACTTTAGACATTCATGGGACGTGCCAGTTACTTTAGACATTCATGGGCCATGCCAGTTACTTTAGACATTCATGAATGAATGAATGAATGAATTTATTTTAGGACAGACAGTACAGAGCCATTTAACATTTCAGCATAAGATATGCGACATGAGAAGATGGTTGTACAAAACGGGCTTAGCAGAGTTGCTATATTTCACCCGGCTGTCCGTGAGTGGAGTTTGCAAACTCCGGGAGGGACCTAAACCAAGTTAAAAACAAGTAAAAACAGTTAAAACAAGTTAACAACTCGATTCTAGCTAGGGCTACAGTTAAAAGTATAAATCTAACTG
>OMKY01174156.1:0-10529 GCA_900302395.1 Bregmaceros cantori
ATATGTCAGTTTTAAACGGATGCAATGGACAAGTGCACATTGGCAAATGTTTATCATAATATTGTCTTCTCTTTATATTTCTTGCATTGTTTTCCTAATGAAACAAGCCTGTGTGTAGAAAGTTTTAAACATAGGATGAAAATTATGTATATGTATATGTTGGTTCTCAACTCAATTAGCCAGTCAAGAAGGGGTCTGGCTGCCACTTAGCTCTACAGCCTGAATGGCGCAGTGGTAATGTCCCCACCTGCTAAGCTAAAGGTTCCAGGTTCGATTCCCTTCAGAAACACTTCTTTGCTTATTATTATAATTTTTTTTTACATGCAAACTGCGTATTTACTGTTGATGTTTTTTCTTTGGGCGCAGAATGTTATTGTTGTCATGGTCTATTTGTTAATATCCTAGTCATTATTAAATGACTGCTGTTCACTTTCAAGTCATTGCACATTTTTTTTCCCGCAATCATTACTTTTTTTGGCAGTGAGGGCTGAGGTGAAGGCCCAGTTGTAATGTTCACGGTTCGCCACTGACTGGAGACACCAATCTGGCTGGCCGAGAGAAACTACTGGAACTATGAACTTTAAATAGAAGGACTGTGACTGTGAATTCGTCTGCTGTTTGTTTTTTCATTTTTTGTTTGTGTGTGTTTATGTATGTGTATTTCTTTTGAATAAAATTTGAAAATTTGTAGATTATTTTTTAACAAAACTTGAATCCAATCAACATATTGAATGTGCTGCATTCAATTTCTTACATTTTGGCTACACACACACACACACACACACACACACACACACACATACAGGTATTTTTACCCAAAGGTAGATTTGTTTCCAGGTAAAAACCAGATCTCATGAAATACAGATACCAAAAATGGATAAAACCACATAAGAACACACATAAAAACACACATGTGCACCAGTCAGACTGGAAAGAGAAAGCACATTAAATAAAAAAAATAAATAGATAAAAGGAGTTGATTGCATATTTTTCTTGAATTGATAACATTCCATTTATTTTCAATTTCTTCAATTTTGGCAATATAAATATGGGTAGTGTTTCTGAAATTAGATGGGTCTCTTGTAAAACGATTCATGCAGCATGCATATTTACACGGTTACAATGATGATTGCATATTTTTCTCAAATTGATCACTAGCCAGGATCATTGTAATCCCACATTCCTGGCAAATGGAACTGTAATTTAGATTACATATTTTAAAATGTAGTTGTAAGGGACAGACAAAAGAAATCTAATAGTTATTGGAGAATCTGTTTCCAGATACAACCCCATTATTTATAGAACACTGATATTGGCCGATGTATATATCGATGGCCGATATATTGGTCGGACACTACTACTACAGACACTCATTTTTGTAGTCTGATGTCTGTAATCTGATATCATGTAGTCCGATGGGGGCCTACCTCACAACCCTGGTTACCACACATTACAACATCAAACTAAATGAATTCAGTCGTTGCCGACTGCTAAAGGGATCTCCCCAAACGCAATAGATGAGTTTGGCTGGTAGTTCCGGGTTAAAGTTCTAGTCTGAGCGTCACCTCCAGTGATATTTATTTCGCTGTGATTTTGACTATTTTTCAACATGTCTATTCGATGGCAGCACACACCTACCACATTATTTAAAAAGGATGGTGTTAACTTGTGCTGTGCTATTCCACACGCACATGTTCTAGTGCGGATCTATTCCCCACCAACGAATGATTCAATAACAACCCAACCCGTTCTATTTACCCATTTCTGTTGGAATGAAGGAATGGAAGGAGCCATCACATTGATCCTGCAGAACACGTGACAATATCAGTGATATTAACTTCAAGTCAGACTTTGACTGTATTTTATCAATATTTATGCAAAGCATTGAGCGAGCGGGGTGGATAATGTATAATTGGTCATAGAGCGACCTCTAGTGGTCCGATTTTGAAACTGTGTGCATTTTGTGGGACAAATGAAGCCACTTTGGTCCACGACGGTGACTTTACACAGGCAGCTATAAAGACACAGGAAGTGTGTTTCAGACGGCGGTTCCAGGGGTTAATTTGCCGGAACAGGATCCGGCACCTCGTCATTTTGACCCCCCAGTGTTCCGGGACCTATTTGGGCGGATCTGCCACCTGTCGTGACGTACTTTTGAAATTATTATATATCAAAAATTTAAAATGATAAATTGAAATACATTTCCTTGAAGTTGGCTGAACATACACAGTGCGGCAGCCATACTCGCTGACTGCAGCGTCTGCACAGACACACACACACACACACAGACTGCATGCCGGCGCTGAGCATCCACACTCTTCAGCGCTGATTGACGCTGAAATACGTATCAACACCCACCGACGACGGGGCGTCCAAGAGCTTGCAATATGGATGCTGTTCACCACCTTTGAGCAGAGAGTGGCAGTGGGGGTTTCGCGCTGGAGCCCTGCGCGGGACAGATTTTCCAGTCCCGCGCCCGCCCCCGTCCCGCAAATAATTATTATTTTCAGTCCCGCTCCCGCAACTATAATAGTTTGTCCCGCGCCCGCAATTCCTGCAGGATCCCGACGTTCGCCTATTGCACTAGACGCTTCCTGTCATTTGAGGAATTAAACACGCAGTGCTTAGCTGAGCACACTGAGGGATCCTTCATCATAGCGCATATTACATGTCGTTTCTTTGCATGTATGTGTCAGTTTGGCTGCGTGGCGGGCGAGAGGTGTGGGCTGAATGAAACATGTCCGCTGTCCACTTCGCGGTACTTAACCCTTATCATAATTGATATTAAAATGTATTATAAAAAAACACAAGTCTGCAGGCTGTTTCGTGATGATTCCGAATATGTTATACACATAGATCTGATCAAGTCGTAGTTAACGTGCTCCATTCGGTGCCTACTGTCTCACGATCTGTGGAGTTGGCCCCCGGGTGCTGCGCCGCAGCTGCCCACTGCTCTCCAGGGATGGGTTAATGCGTGTGTGTGTGTGAGTGTGTAGAGAGAGAGAGAGAGAGAGAGGTGGGAAAAATGACCCGCTGGCTGGCCCCGTGGTCCAGCGGTTAAAGACCAAGAGACAGCCCCATTCACCTTGTCGCATTGTCCACACTCACCCGCACTTCATAGACGTGATGTTGATTTAAATCCTGAAGTTTAAAAATTGTGATCAGGAAACGACAGGGTACTGAGTGAATTTGTGAACTTGGAGCGGGAAGAAAACATAGCAGGCAATACCAGTGGTGCGTTTATGTGCTGCAAAGCAAGCGGAGAGTTGGGCGCACCATGTATGAACCTAATGCACTTTGCATTCATGTACGACGCAATCTTTTTTTCTTAAATTGTGCACATGTTTTGGAGAGAGGAGTTTTCAGGGAATCCAAATATGTGTTCATTAGTGCTTCTCAAAAAACGGACCCGTGCAGGACTCGTATGTAATTTTGGACTTGTATGTAATTTTGTTCTGGCACCTGATGATTTACAAATTAAGCACTGTTTATATGTCAACCTCCTGTTAGGAATGCGTGAACTTCTCAATAGAAGCAAAGGAATCAAAATTGTGACGTTACAGGGATATTGTACAGTGTCTTGGCATACAGGGTTTTGTGCAATTGTTATCACACCAAGGAAAAACCGTTTTTCCATCTTTTTATTGGATAGGATTAGTCAGAAACTGGGCTGAAGAGGTCGGGGGTAGACATTGCAGACAAGTCGACGAGCGTAGTCAAACTCGCGACACTGCAGGCGCTGCGGTAGACGCAGCGCCACTAACATGAATGGGGTCGCGTGCCCATGGGGTGCGGTGTCCATAACCACTCGGCCAACGCGGACCCCAGTCAGTCATCTTTAAACATTTTATGGTATATGAAATGACATGTATATGCTTCATCTTATAACCAAACAACTATTGTGAGAGCAAAGCTAAAGAAATTTGGGTCAGAGGTCATGGACCAAACAAAAACTTGGCCATCTTGAAGTCAGCCATCTTATAAGTGTTGGCCTCCAAAATCAGTTCATGAACCTACCCTAGAGCATTAACACACCAAATCTGCGACAAGTCCATCCATCCCTTCAAAGGTTATCATGTTAACACGAAGGATCTACCACATGGGCGGGGCACACAAAACCATTACATCCCCTAAGTTCCACGTTTCGTGGATATAATCATGGCACACGTTCACACTGAATCGGAGTGCACATGAAGTTGGCCCATCTGATGGATGTATTTTTAAAGATGTTGGTTAAAAATACCCGTGGCACCATTTTACTGGAATATGAGCGTGCACAAACACATCCAAAATACCTCACCATCAGCACCTTCACCACCACCCAAGGAGCAGGAAGCGTTAAGTCCATTGTGTGTGAGCATCTATCACGGAGTGCTGATAAGAGCTCATGGCTATCACAGACTGTTATCACCAACACGACTTGACACCAGCCTGAAAGAGTGCCGATAGCTGCCGAGGCGGAAGCTATTCTGTATGGTGTGTCTAATTTAACCCATTGGTAGACAGGGTAAATATTTCCACAAATAGCCAGCAGAATTATCTAATTTACTCATCTCCTGCCTTTTGTGATTTGCTACGTAACTGGATTATAGACTAACATCAAGACAAGACCAAGACCAGAGGACTCTAAGACTAAGACCGACACTAAGGCGAGACGACAATGGGAACACCACCATTTGAGAGCAAGGCTGAGACAGAGACAAAAAAAGTTACATAATTCCACAGTAATATGAGAGAACAAACACAAAGAGCCAAAAACACCAAACAACATGCAGATATGTCACAAATCCAAGTTATACTTAGGGTGTGTTCATGTTTCGATCAGGTGCAACCAACAACAATGTCCGTGTAAAACACACATACGCACACATACATACATACATACATACATACATACAGACATACATACATATATATATAGATATATAGATATATAGATATAAATATGTTCACAGTAGGGCTGCACGGTTTTGCCCCAAAATAATAATTGCGTTTTTTCCACCTTTGCGATTAATTGCGTTTTTTAATTGCGGTTTTATTATTATTTTTTTCTTAATTACAATTAATAAATTGTACAGACACATAGAAAACATAGCAACATATTTTAAGAGGCAGGTAGCAGGTGCAGTAGCATTGAATTGCCTAACATTTGAGGAAGTAAAAAATATATGGTAGTGAATGCACGCGCGGTGCATTCTGGGCCGCCACCGTTGCCGGCTCTGCATGTGCCTACACGCCTCTATCTAAAGAGTCAGAATGAAGCTTGACAATGACTGGGCTCAGTTATTGTCGACCCGAGTTCCTCTTTCCCCAGTTCCTCCACGAGGTTGCCCTTGCATTACAATATATTAAAATCAAATCTATTTTAAATGAAAAAAAAGCAGCAATATTCTCCTCCTCAAATTCTTCCAGACCTATGTTACTTAAAACAATTTTGCAAACTATAATAAAGAAGTATATGAAAAAGAAAAGTAAGTTGAATAAAATAAAATGCATTTCAAATGCATACCATATTCTCAATACAGCATAATAAATATATAATTGAACATTATTATTAACCAACTGGATATGTTGTGGTTCGTTGCCTTGCTGCGAAATTAACGAAGGGTTTGTATTCATTCTTTAGAACAGAGTGCGTCAGCTCCGTGCGCCGCTCTTTAGTGTGAAACTCACTAGGCGTCAAATGCAGTTGGAAGCGCCCTAAGTGACAGGGTGGCCGCGTTGCGTTTCGCTTCCTCCATGCAACCCGCCGTCGTTAAACTTCCAGTCGTGTGGGCAACTCTCGCTACGGTCACGCTTTTAAATGTTTGAATTATTATTAAATGTTTACGAAGCCGTACACAGAGACGGAGAGTTGGTGAGAGAGATAATGAGACAGAGAGATGGAGAGAGAGAGACTGACAAACGGCGAGGGGGGCAGATTGGACGCTGCCGTGCCGACACGAGCGTCAAGTCATCATCATATGTTTAACAAAACGAATGAACGCACAAGCAAGACAGCTATAACACACACACAGAAATACCGCAAGGGGGCGCACCGCGGTTAACCTACTTTTGCGATTTATCGTTCAGCCTTAGTTCACAGCAACATCCGATGCACTGGTATAAAAACTCTGTGCCACTTTAAATTGCCGAATTAAATTTGATACATTTTTAGTGGCACCTCCATGCATTGTAACGTCACATATGAGCCTTTAGGCAACTAATGAGTCCCCTTGTTGCTTTTCAGTCAGGATCTCTGTTGATTGAAAATTACGTTTCAACTGAGGCCGGGAAATGGGACAATTTAAGTCAAATACACCAAGCAGCCGAATAGGAATGACTTAATTGCTCACATAAGAACGAGACAAAACTTTTACACACTGGGATCCCCATGTTGCAAAACTGTAAACAAACAAATAAACCTCTTCTGCTTACAAAGTCAACAAAATTACGGCATTTAAATGCAACGTATGTGTTTTTAAATGTGCATACACTACGCTACACATACACAAAGAAATCACCGTGACAAACACTTGAAAGGTACAGGATGCTCAACATGCACACAGTATAAACACCAATACAATACATTTTAAACCTGGGATGAAATTGGGGGCATTTTTAAAGACATAAATTCTAAAATTTTAGTTTCTGAATCTAAGAATTTACAAGACCGTGCAGGGACCTTGAAATTAAGTTCCTGTGATTAACCCAAAGCAGCACTGGAAACACCCACTAGTTGAGATTATTTGATAGATGAATAAAACTCTATTCATGGGTGGCACCAGATAATAAACGCAGCTGACCTACTCTCATTCTAGAGAGCATTTAAATCAGGTTAACAGAACGGCCGCTCACATTTTCCAGCATGCTTCGCTGCGCGATGACATGCACGTCATGCACCTCAACCCCGGGGAGGAACAAGATGTCTGGACAATTTTGTCTGACTCGGCTGCCTCCCTCTAGCGCTGGTGTGATCTTCAGCTTCACAGATTGGTACAGTACAAATACATACTTTACAATACTCACATATTGCCAGCAGTCTTATATGGCCTTGAATTCGTGAATTGAACAACAATTGAAACATTCCAAAAACAACAAAAAAGTGCACAGATCTCACAGATCATATACAGCTATTAGAACTCTGCAGACTGACATCAATCAACCCAATAATGTCAATAATCATAAGCAGATCTGAAACTCTACAGTCGTGTAAAGTGCTCGTCCTGACCAAACTCTGCATCCAGGGATTAGTCGAATGTAAAAGAAGCAAAGGCACACAGCGTAAATGATGGCGACAACATCTACAAATGGTCAGTAGACAACCTATCGACCCTAAACCAAACACTGAATCGGCACTTGTGAAGAAGGATGACCCATGTTGGTGTACATTCTGCCACAAGCAGAAATAGTGAAATATGCTGACGATACACACTTAGGTGAGGCCCAGAATAGCAACATGGTGAGTTCGCAAAATGTTTTTTTGTCTCTTCCGGAACATAGGGTTAGGTTAGGGGTTAGGGCTATGGCTAAGGTAAGGACCCTAACAAAAAAAGCGGATCGTTTTTTTGGATTTGCACTTAACATCACACCAAATGATACAGCAAAATTCATTTCGGAACGCAGAGGCTTCGAAATGCAGGTGTGTAATCTTAGTGATATCCACGCATATTAATGCCAGTTTACTGTTTCCCTGTCTGCGGCCTGTCTTTATTTTCATGTGATTTTTACAATGGTGGTCTCATAAAGGGAACTGCCTGAACAGAGGAAAAGATAACCATTATATATATATATTGTTCACATAGATAGATAGAGTGGAAGCTTAGAAAGTACAGCGTTGATGAAAAGGTACATTTTGAAGGAGGCACTTGGTTTAATTTATGTATAAAAAGAATTGCTGCATTTGTTTACCGGGCATCACTCATGGCTGTGTGTCCGTAGACTACTTTCGACAGTCATGTAGCGATTCACTTTGAACTTCAGGCCCAGCGAAGGACTTGTGTGCTGTCCGAAGGCCAGTGCGCACCTTGCACTGTGAGCAAAGGCTAGGTCGGCGTTCATCTGTCGGCTACTGCAAAAAACTGGCCAGGCATTCCCACACTAGAACTAGCACACTGGTGCCGAATTTAATACGGGTGAGCATCAATAACCGTATGTTCCACAGAGAGGCATTTTATTTATTTATTTATTTGCAGAACCATCCACTCAACAGCGCACTGATTCACAACAAAGTGAGCACAGAACAAATTACAAGGTTTTGGAGAGTATGACCAACACGTAAGCTATATTAATGCATGCATAAAATGCATACATACAATTGATATACACACACATTATAAATATATATATATACACACACACACATGCATACGTCCACTTTTATCCATTATTTATTCTTTTGTTGCACTTGTGCACGATCTATGTATGTTGTCCTCATCAAGTGTTTTATCATATTATCATGAACATGGCTGCATTGGTATATATCATTCGTTTTATTCACTGTTTGTAGTACCGGAGCGCGTATAATTCATTTCAATGACAAAGTTCGATGTCATCACGTCGTATATGAAGTCTGGACACACACACACACATATATTTATACACACACACACATACATACATACATACATACATACATACATACATACATACATACATACACACATATATACATACATACATACATATTAGTGGTGGGCATAAATAGATTTTTTTTTAAAATCTATATTAATCTATATTAATTTTGAAATTATTCTAGATTAATCTCATTTCCTGTTTCCAAATCTCATTTCCTGTTTCCAAAGTCGTCGCCGTCAAAATTAAAATAACATAAAATTCAACAATCATCACACAAAATCAAAACTACTCACATTCATATTATTGCCATGGTCGGTCGCTATTGACTCCCACCATGCCATGCTTGTGTTAGTTTAGGTCATTATTTAATGTGTCCCGCAATGCATTGCCTGGGCTAGAGTCGATCGATGCTCACTACTTTTTGCGGTGCATTGTGGAATACTTTGAGTGCACTTCATAGGGTCCATGGAGTATTCGGACACCCCTACAAAATGATGTATGCCCCATATAGTGTACTATATAGGACACAGCCATTGACTTGGTGAAATAAATAAGCTCAATAAAATATACTTGGTAATACTTGTTATATGTGTTAAACTGATTATTCAGTTAAACATGCAAATTAGCATGGTTAGCATACATACTATAACTACCCTGCATATTCAGTTGAACATGACATTGACACTGTACATTAAGAGGGGTTGATGCACACTGAACATGACCTTTTAAAAGTAACCCTTCATTTCGTACAAAGTCTATATAAGCTTTTTTTAATGTTCAGGGTTTTTCAACTGAACATTAAATTTGTATAGTAACACACAAGGCTGCATAATTAATTGTAAATAATTGTAGTTGCAATCATAATTTATGAACAATTATGAAAAATGAAAATCATATATTTTTATTAATGAATAATTAACACATTAATAATTGCATTTCAATTTTATTTCTCCATGCCTCACAGAGTACATTCAATTTTGTGATATTAAATGACATTCTGTACTGAAAATAGCTTTTTTTCGAAAGAAGAGCAACAAAATTCAGTTGTCTATCATTGTTCCATAATAATGATGAGTAGTATTTTAGTGAAACTGTGCATAACTTGCCGATGAATTAGTCCTATGCTAAAACGACGGACGGGTTGGGGCGTGGAGTGGGTTAAGACGCTGCACCTAACGCCCCCATTCATTTTAATGTCACGGTGTCTATCACAGCCTCCTCCCCTCGCCAGATTTTCTGCCCCCGATCTCTTCAGCCCAATTTGCGACTGATCTTATCACACGAAGATGAAAAACGGCGCTGACACCGGAAAAACAAAAAAAATAAATAAAAAAATAAAAAAATAAAAGCTAGTGAACGTCGCCTGACCCTGTCGTAGCTCCGCAATCGCAATGGCTGTGGTTTCGGCGGTTAGTCCTCCCTGTAATTCTCAATTGTCACTACCGTAGTTGCATACATAGACCGGGTGGAACAGGTTCTCTGCATGCTGCATTTGCTTGCTAGTTCATGAAGCCGCATCTGGCTCGAATGCACCACATATCGATCCCGTGGCGGCAGTCCTGGAAAAGAGGGCACGAAAACGCACATTGTGCCCACAACCGCGACTTCTCTATACAGATCACCTGTTGGGGAGTCCTGTACGCATGGTCAAACATGGCCAAAGGTGCTGTTCCCCCAGTACCGCACACAGTAGACAGCAAAAAATAAATAAATAAATAAATAAAAATAGATTAACGCCATCATTTCTAGTAACACCCGATAATAATTTCATATTAATGCAATGCGTTATAGGGAGGAGAGGAGAGAGAGAGAGAGAGAGAGAGAGAGAGAGAGAGAGAGAGAGAGAGAGATGTAACTCCAGACTTAATTATCAGGCACAACACATTCATTTCTTGGAGCTTTTCTACTTTCCTTGCTAAATGGTGGATATATTTTATAAGTATGAGGGGCTGTTGCTGACAGTTTTTCTAATG
>OMKY01174214.1:0-12500 GCA_900302395.1 Bregmaceros cantori
GAGCTGTCCGTGAGTATAAGCGAATTCACCACTCTCTTTGCGTATATGTGCTTTGTAGTGCTCTGTCTTAACAGACTGAGCTACTGTGGCACAATACACAAAGAATTTTTATTTGAACTCAAACAAAAAAATTTGCTAACTGCCTGGTGACCCATGTGCCCTTACCAAGCTCAGCCACCCACTGTGGTCAATGGAGGGGACGGGAGAGAAAAAAACAGTAATGACCAACTACACATTTAGTTTATATTCCCAATTAAACAAAAGACAATTGAACGCCTGTTTCAGCTCTGAGAGGGTCGTATAGATCTGTTCAAATTTTCTTTCACCTTTTGTCCCACTTGTTGAACTCGCTGCCATCAGGTGGAGGGCGATTCTGGCGCTGTAATAGAACCGGTGCAGGCATCCATCTTGTCTGCACATGTCAGTGTTCCTGGTAGAGTGATCAGAGTTTTCTGGACTTCTGCGATCATCTTGCTTGTTTCTTTTGTCTTTTCTCTACACTATATCAAATTTACCATTAGATAAAAGTTGAATTATTGGGGGCGCGAGTGGTTAGAGTCAAGCAGCGCCGCCGGTTTGCATACAGTCTCCGGCTTTACTGCAATGTCTCCCCACGACTCTTCATCCCAGTGTCCGATGTAATCCTGTCACTACCCTCCCCCCTCCCCCCCCGCACAAGGTTAATTGTCTAAAAAAATGAGGGGGGTTCACAGGGCATGCGCCCCTAGTAGTCTCCTAAAGACAATTTAAACGTTGTCTGTGAAAACTCCTTTACTGAGGAAAAGGCACTGAATTTAAATTGAGTGTTTGGTCAGAGCTTCTATAAATGATCATGTCCGTATGTAAGATGTATGCGTTTGCTGTGGCTTTTCACCTGACCTCAAGTTACCTGAGCCGTAATGTTGCAATGCCATTGTTCAGGCATGCCACACCACAGTACTGTACTATAGCTGGTTTTCCGCCCGTCGTTGAATACAATGCGCTCCACAGAATAGAGAATAAATTATTGACTTGTGTAAAACATTTTGCTGATATTGTTTATTGTTTAGTTGATATGCACCTTACAAGTTACGTTGGGCAAACCAGATGCTTATTTTAACTGTCGGCACAAGTGCTCATTTTCAACACATGAACTAGATCTTTTTGGTGGTGGGGAAAACCAGAATGCCTGGAGGAAACCCACACAGAAACGGGTAGATGTTCTTTGTCTGTGTGCTTGTCTCCTCCTAGTGTGTGCATTGGGTGCCTGTGCAATGTCATGTGACTACAATTTATTCAGGCGTTTAAAAGTGTATCCCTGAAATTGTAGTAATTTCATTACGTCCAATCTCTAATACTAAGGGGCCTACGATAGATCTCCTCACGGAGAGCCAAGTGGAATATAGCCTGTTATGTACAACCGTATTCTCTTGTCTCATGTTGCAATGTATAATGGCTCTTCACTGTCTGTCATAAAATAAATTAATTCATTGATTGTTCATTCCAATCCATAAGAGTCCAGGCAAGGTTCCTGGAACAGAACTAGATGGTAACACAATAGGGCTTGGGCATGGTGATGTCACGGCATGGGGGTGTTAGACATTTTTGGGAGTTGAAGTATACGTACACATTCGGTGAAGTACTTACCACTTCACGTATATTGTATTGGTGTAAATGGAAAGCAAATGATTGCTATCAATCTGATGCAAATTGACACTTTTAAAAAATATTGCACTCTGCCTGTTCGCCTTACCGCTATGCGACTCTCAAAATGTCTGCCGCCCCCAAGTTGTAACGTTACAATGCACAAGCCGTATTAGAAACACCAGCGTCTTTGTAAATCACTGATGTATGCTTAAGAGATTTCCTGGACCTCTGGAGACAGGAATTCCAATTAAAGCAGGGAAGCAGTTGATGTTTTACAAATATGGCATTTTAATGTTTTCCCTGTTTTTTCTCTCTCTCTCTACAGATAATGATCGAGTTTTGCCCTGGAGGTGCGGTCGACGCTATCATGCTTGGTAAGTTAGTAATTAACTAAGACTTACTCAACATCTGTGCATATTTTCTTTTATGACGTCACCCATGAAATTTCAATTTCCAATAACTTTTGTTTTCCGTTGTTTGGAACTATTTTAATCCTTTTACATCCGTTGTAGCGCCCACTTCTTCTTCTGTATGAAGATCTAACTTAGTGTTAAGAGTTAAAAAGATTAACCTGATGTGAGAGTAGAGCTGCTACTGATTAATCGATGAATCGATGATAACTGATTATTGAATTAATCGGCAACTAATTAGATAATCGATTAATCGACAGTGATTAATCGTTTCCTTGTTTGGTCACACTTCTGCTTAAATGTGTTGAATATGTTGTTCAACTTTTGCAATATCAACAATGTTTCAGGTTAATAATAATTACAATTTTGTGCGGCGCCCGCACACAAATGGGTCCGCTTCCCCTCCCTGACATCTTTGCCGAATGTCTCCTCCCCCTTCTTCGAACCAATCCATATATGTGTATGTAGTTACATTCAAATGCTGCTTATTCTAGACAAGGGGTGGGAGTAATAAGTTTTACTTCTTCTCACTCCTTTTCGAATATTTAGTTCATCATCATTTTTATTTTCAGATTGTATTATTGTGTTTCATTATTTGTAATTAATTTCATTTATTTTTGTATTTTGTGTGTGAGTGCTAATAATAAATAATGTAATGATTAATCGATTAATCATTACACCCCTATTGTGCACATTTACCTGATGATCCCAAACTAAAAAATTGCAGGAAGGACTAAACTTGCCTCGTGTGTCTATGGTTCCAGTAGCAACTTCCAGGATGTGTACGGGTCAGTGTTCTCGCTGCATCGGGCTGACACTCTATCCACTGGCCGTCATCTCTGTCATCTGCAACATCATCCTCTTCTTCCCGGGATGGGACGTCAAGTACGTCCAGGATGGACACATCACCGAGGAGGTCAAATACATGGGTGGCTTGATCGGAGGAGGAGCCATGGTGAGACTAATCCAAATTCCTGCTATTCTGAAATAATTCAAGAATGGAACATGGATATATAGATGTGCAGTTTAAGTTTAAGCGTGAGTGCAGAGTCATTTCTGTCGGCTTTCAAAGTTGATTAAGTCAAATTTCACATTTTTTGGAACAAATTTCAATGACCTGGAAGTTGAATTGAAATATAATAATTTGTAGCTTGTTTCAAGGTTTATAGCATCTTGCATTCTTGAGGTACGGGCTGTAGAGGCCAAGCAGAGTAACTAGGACAGGAGGGTGCAATTATTGTGACAAAAATTGTAGCAATTAACAAATATTGATATTTATATAATTGTGATACATTTTAATTTAATAAAAAAATAATGAAATTAATAAAAATGAATTTAAGTGAAGCAAAATGTTAACCATGAAAGACAAAGAATGGAGGTGTATAGACGGGTTCGGGGGGTATTTCTTAAATTTGTACACACACACACACACACACACAGGCACCGGAGGTGACCTTAAGAAGGGCGGGACAAAATGACTCCACCCAGTGTTTCGCATGCAACCTGTCTATATCCGGGTATATGATGTGCAATAAAAACAACAATAAAACAAGCACTTATGGAATATTCTTTGTGTGTGTGTGTTCTACTACTCAGGTTCTGGTGCCTGCCATATACATCCATGCCACAGGATCCAGGGGCTGCTGTGCTAACCGCTGTGGGGTAAGTCAGCTTTGACCGGGAAATCAACCCACACAGACACTTTAAGGGCGTTTTCACACCAGGAAAGTCCTTTGGTTGGCCCTTTAGTCTGGACCAAAGTATCCGTAGTTTCATTCGGTTGCTATTCACACTGTATTTTTTCGAGAGGACCAAATTATGGAGCCCCAGCACACTGTCACATAAACAATTTTTAGCTTTTTTCGTATGTCCTCCTTTTAATAACAATACACAGCAATTAGCTTCTCACAAATACGTGTTCCTCTTCATCAAAAAGCTGTGTTTCCTCATCATTGAAACAAAAAGTGCCATCCTGTCGTACCACGCTATACTGAGTATTTTCCATCTCCTCGATGCTTCATGTTGAGCCGCAGCCGCCGACGGTGGTTTGACGGCGATGTCACTGTCTGCGTGTAAAAGGGCGTTTGCCCCTTTAAGGCCGATTCATACCCTACGTGTGGACAATTACGTGTTGCCAGCTTCATACCTCAGAGCGTCTTTTACGTTACCCTGTGCAACAACAGCTATTTATACTCAAGATCGCCCCCTACCTTTTCCGGTAGTATTGCTCGGTTTCATCCGTTCGCACGTAATCATAAGGTCCCAGATCCGTGTCAATTTATGTACGTAACCGACGGAGAGAACGTGTGAAACGCTCCATCTGTACCCGTATCCGTAGTTTGCGTGAGGTATGAATGGGCCTTCATTCACTGGCTTTATTCACACATTCGCTGAACCGCACTAGAATTCACTTCGAAGGGGACCGAGGCCGCACCCCTGAAGCGGTCTCGGTTCAGGTGTTTAGTCCGCACCAGACTTCGCTGGTTTGTTTTCAGACCAACTCAAAAAGCCCACACAACGGACTTCTCTAGTTTAGTCGGAGCTAAATGACCTGACTGCACCCTGAAAAAATATGAGCACACACATTTTTTTTCCCCCATCAATTCAATAACAGACGTTTATTCAACAGACTCATTGACAGTATGGACAAAATTAATGGTTTGATTGATAATAATACTAATCAAATTCATGATACTGGAAATGTATCACCTGAGGTGCAACCCTATTCTTTCATTATTTGCAAATAGTCCCATCAGATTGAGTTCAATCAATTCAATTTAGCATTTCCAAACTTCCCATTATATTATTGGTGTGGCAATAAACTACTTACAATAATGACACATTTCCAAGTCTAATGTTCAGTGGGAAGAGATGCCAAAATTACCCAAATTTCTTACTTGATTAAGAGTAAAATACATTTGTGAAAAAACAACTCCAGTACGACTACAAAGTACTGATCCAAATGTAGTACAGGCCCAGAAACGTACTCAAAAAGTATTTTTGAAAGTAAAAAGTACAGGCTCTAAAATGTACTCAAGTATTTTTAAAGTATAAAGTACAAAAAAAATACAAAAAGTGAAATTGTATATAAAATGTAGTTTTTATTTTTTTTACATTTTTTTCCAGCCCATCCAGGCCGTTTTTTTCCCAAGCTTTATTTATTAGGGTTAGTGGAAACAGGTGAAGATGAGGGGTAGATATACGGGAAATACGTCAGTGGTGGGATTCGAACCACCAATTTACCGCGCCATTAAGGCATATGCGTGCTTTCCAGTGCACTGCCTAACCGACTGAGCTACTGAGCAGCGGAAAAAATGTACTTTTTCAATGCCAGTTTAAAAATGTTGGAATGAATTGTTAATAACCTAACTTACTTCACTTAAGGTTCATAAATCCCACTGCCAAACATTGAAATTAACATCTTTTGGCATTACTGCCCCCTACTGGCTCATTCACAATATACATATCCCTACAACCTGAGGGCCTGTTTTGGGAAAAGTAAGGAGTAACAGTACAGATATATTTGTTGAAAATCTACTCAGTACAAGCAAAAAGTCATCAGAGAAAAAGGTACTTCTAAAAGTACAGATACATGAAAAAAACTACTTAAGTACTGTACTTAAGTATTTGTACTTCGTTACTTGCCATCTCTGTCAGTGGGGAACCCCAAGAAGCCTAGTATTCTTTAGATTAAAATAGGTTTTCTTTATTTGATCTCTTCTCAATAGTTTTGGTCTTCTGTAGCATGCACCTCACCCCTTTCTCCTCCAATGGCCTATCTATACTGTGGGAATATGCAATCGTATATTTTTGAAACGGTTACCCACTAACCTTTATATGTGCGTGCAGATGTTCTTATCCATTGCGTTTGCTGCGGTGGGAGTCGCTGGCGCCCTCTACAGCTTCATCGTGGCGGTGCTGGGACTGAAGAATGGACCGTATTGTAAAGTAGTAGGCATGATTTGGACAACGCCTTTCAAAGATAGGCAAGTGTCATAAACACTCCAGCTGTGTCCGAAATCGCTCCCTATCCCCTATTCCCTACCCCCATATAGTGCACTCACTTATAGTGCACTTAACAGCAAAGGCCGAGATTTCGGACACCAGAGTTGGTGCCGTCAAAATTCATTATAAAATATAATTATTAAGAATATAATAAAAAAAAAAAAAATCAACAATCATCTTTAGAAAGTACTTACATTTATAACTATTCATGATCGGTCACCATTTACTCCCGATACTTTCAGTGCACTATATAGGGTACATGGAGAATTCGGACAACCCCTACAAACTATATGGGGAATAGGGAGCGATTTCAGACACAGCCACTGACTGTACTGACAGGATGTATACTACCATAAGGTGTCAGCAGTATCGTCATATTTGTCAATAATTATTTATGTTTCATATTCCCCTTATGGGGATGCAGGGCGGAAAACTACCTGGAAGACAAAAACCTGTGGAAGCTGTGCCTGTACCCAGAGAACGTGGTGGAGTTTAACCTGGGCTTGTTTGCCACACTCATCATAACCAGTGTGCTGCAGATGGGACTGTGTGGCTTCCAGATGGTCAACGGACTCTTTGGCTGTCTATGCGGAACGTGCAAGGAGGAAGGGGTAAGACTGAATATATGTTATTAAACAAAGAAGAGAATAATATATCAATCGTTATCAATATAAACCACTATTAACTAGAGGTGCACCGATCCGATGCTCAGACCGGTGGCCGATCAGACTTTTTTCTAAGATTGGGACTCGTGATTTTGTTCCGATCCTGATCGTCCGATCAGGAGCGGTAAATGAGTTGGGCAGCATGCCAAATGACTTTTGAAATTGACAATTGTGCTAAATAGCTCGGGTACCACCAATTGCGGGATTAGAACTCTGTATCGGGGATCGGGACTCTGTACCGAAGATCGGGATCGGATCGGGAGCAAAAAAATGTGGTCGGTGCCCCTACTATTAACATAAATATATGAATTACTTTGGCAAAAGACTACCGGTTTGATTGACTGCATATGCACGGCTATTATGTACTGCTGACACAGAGAAAGCACATAGGCATGCGCTTCTTCAGTCCAAGATAACGTCATTTCAGCACATTCATTTTCCAGGAACCATAATTAAAAAAAAGGTAAACAATGTTGTGGATCATCATCATACTTTTTGTGTCAAGCTTTTAACAATTTTACAAATTAAAAAAAATCTCTATCATCTATGCCATAGCATGGCTGACCGTCATTGCTTTTAACTGCAGTCCCGTTACGTTACTCGTTAATGACATTCAGGGCTCCAGACCAGTTCATGGAACGAAAACAAAAACCGAAAACTAACAGAATTTTGCGGAATTTTACAAGGAGCGGAAAAGATTTCTTTAACTGTTCCTGAATAGAAACAGAACATTATGAAATCCACCAAACCGGTTAAAAGCATTTCTTCGTTCTCTATATATTTTAAACATTCACGATGAACTGTTCAAAGTCCTGAAAAATGAAACCCAATTAAGAGTAATTTCTGAGTTGTTTAAGGAGAGTGACAAATCGCAACTAGTCACCTACATTATTTGCAAACTCTCCTTACAGAAAATGTGGTACTCCACAGTCGAAAGTGAGCATATGGCTGTCAACAAGGCTTTGGACACTTATCGTCCGCTAGGAAGAAACGTCCATGAATGGTGTTCATTCTGTCAAATCATGTACTAATAAATAATGTGTTTAATTTGCATGACAGGAGTAAGGTTTTTTAAATACCTCAACAACAGTTTCAGTCGCTGTTCTGCGACCTTCATCAGAAAGTGGCGTCCGCTGCGGCACCATGCCGACCGGACGCCACCTTCCTGATGAAGGTTGCAGAACAGCGAACAAAACTGTTCAGGTATTTAAATAACCTTATTCCTGTCATGCAAATGAAACATTATTAGGAAGAAACATTGTCTGCTGGAAGAAATGAAAGACTAATGTTTGCATCACTTGTTTGTTTTTGGCTCTAATGCATTCCAGTTACAGGTGCAATCAGATGGCAAGCCACGAAGTGCAAATATTTAAGTACTGTACTTAAGTAGTTTTTTCATGTATCTATACTTTTAGAAGCATATTTTTCCCTGATGACTTTTTACTTGTACCGAGTAGATTTTTAACAAAAAATATTTGTACTTCTACTCCTTACTTTTTACAAAACAGGCTTGTTACTTTTTTTGTGCACCCCAATGGTAGTTGGTAGGGGGTGCAATACAATGCAGTTATGGAAAATACTGGTGCCAACTCAGTTCCAAGCCTGCTGGAAAGGAGATGCTGTTCTCCACCTCACCAGAAGCACTAGAAATTTGTTGTTGAGGGTTGAGGCTAACAGAGATTCTGTTCTTTACCTCAACAGATGCACTATAAATGTGTTGTAGGCCTTTTAATGGGAAGTATGCTACTTTAAATAAAAGTTAAGAAAGTGTGGTGGTTTGGCGGCACGCCAAGGTGGACACGCATTGACAATGCGGCTCTCTGAGCAAAGTAGTTGAATAGCGCTGCCCTACATTCTCACATGTAGTAAGGAGCCTGGTAACAGGCCAAGCTGATTTTTGGAAGCAGAGTTTACTTCCCCCCAAAAGTCTTGCCATCACAAGGTGGTAAACTCATCAGCGCTTAGGCTTGTGCATAGACAAACCGCGGACCAATGTGTTTCCTCTGTCGTGTGTCTTTCTCTCCACGGACAGGGGACAAGCACCTGAGGAATCATTTGGTTGGTCACTTCATGTGGATGTGTAGAAATGAACATGGTTCAATGAACAATGAAAATTGTTCGATAGAATTGGAAGTTAATTCTGGGGTCTGTCCTTTCACCACTCTCATTTTTGGGACACTGCCAATGAGGCACACAATTCCCTGTCTCGATTCCTGGCATATGAACTGAATGCTAAGCAGAGTTTCACTCACTCTTTTTGCTAAACTTGGTCTATGAAATCCAGCCTTGAGCATACATTGCAACGAGTGCTGCAACTAAGCATTATTTTAATAGTCTATTAGTTGCCAATTATTGAAACAATTAATGAATTGCTTGGTTAGATATTTAAACTTTTTTTCAGCCCATTCAGGCTGTTTTTTCCACGCTTTATTTATTAGGGTTAGCGGACACATATGAAGATGGGGGGCAGACAAGAGACAAGAGATTCGAACCACCGACTCACCGCGCCATTGAGGCATATGGGTGCTTTCCAGCACTCTGCCTAACCGACTAAACTTTTAAAAATCCCCAAAATATTCACAGCGAAAAAGTAATTAATCTTGTCAAATTTAAATGTAGTCAATTTTGGTCAATTCCTGTTAGCAAACAAATGTACAACAATTAAGTCAATTACTTACACATGCTCATTACAATTCATGTATACGCTAATATTTTGCTGCTTATCTTCATATTTTTTATCAATAATGTTGAATAACTTTAATCATATTTTGGATTTTCAGAAATTATCAAGTAATATAAAATGTGTGTGGTATGGGGTGGTGTTTGCGGAAATTTCTTCAAGGCCTCAGCGATTACTGCATTAGTTGTCGTTTAATTTCATGATCGATTGGTCGATTAATCAACTAATTGCTGCACCCCTAATTGCAACAATTATTTTTCCGTCCATGGTGCTGCAGCCCTAATTGCAACAATTATTTTTCAGCCCATGGTGTGACTTTTGTGTGAGAATCACTGCCAATTCACAGGTCGATCTGGTTAATTGTTAGCATGCGACTACTGACAACAAAGCATGTGACTACTGACAAAGCACTTGACATGTAAATTTCTACTTGCATGTACAGTGGCGTGTGGTCGAGGCACAGCAAACGTACAAATACTAAGCTGGAGCAACAACAAACTTTTCTGCCAGGGCCATTACTTACTAAAGAATCCCACAAACGTTAAAAATGTTTGTCCCAACAATACTAATGGTACTATGGTAATAATAGTATCATCTTAGTGTTTCAGAACAAATAACTGTGGGGTTTGCACGTCAGTATTTGTCTGAATGAATAGTTTGATGTACTTCAAGCATTATCAACCAAAAGTATTGCAAGAGGAGAGCTATTCTCCATTCACAAGTGTAATCTCTTGGATGTGGCCTCCGTCAAGTTTGTGCTCCAGGGCCGTGCGGTTCTGCATCTCACAGACCATCAGACAGAGCCATGACTGGCTCCCAACACGACCAAAAGTTAAGACACTCCTTTCCAATTGGAAAGGACTAAGGTTCTAGCATGTTCCCTCTTTAGTCGGGTGACCAGATGAGGTTGACTGAAATTCGGGACAGGGCGCGAACAAAAATGCCTATTCTATTCAACTATTTAGTAGCCTATATTAATCAGATGTGATTACAAGAGAAATAAACTAGGCTACAAATGTAAACATTGCCGAATATGGAAATGTGAGAAGTTGAAAAATAACACCGAATAAAATATTTAGATGATGTAGACTTAATGACTTTCAGCACTGTCATCTGTGTTCTAGTATAGATACACTATAGTTATTATTTGGTGCATGTTTACATTTCGGGACACTCACAGCTAGATTCGGGACAAAAGCTTAGAATTCGGGACTGTCCCGAATTTTTCGGGACATCCGGTCACCCTACTATTTAGAGTTTCAAACCATTAGCCATAGGTCAGAATAACACAAAGTCGGGACACTGTGCCTTCGCCACACAGCCCTACCAGCTCTTATTCAAGAGGATGATTGACTTATTAACTGTGGCGTCTCATCTGCTGCCTTTGTTCACAGCCATTATAAGCGCCGCTCATCAACCCTCGCCAGTCCACGCAGTAATGACATCACCAACCTGTTGCCTTGTGGTTGGCTTGGGACCATGAAGCCAATTCAACACCGATTTCCCAAAAGTGACCTTGAGTCCTCGCTACATTTTGGATTATACTATATAAATTAATATTGCCAATTCCAGTTTACTGCATTTATTTTTTTGGTTTGCACTGTTTGCTTGATCTTTATTACTGCTGATGCATGTGTTTTATCTTAAAGTATGTGTTTTCATTGCATGTTATCAACTGAGGTTATTTGCAATGTTTTCTATGTGTGCTTTTTTTAAACCTTCCAATAATGGAGATTACACAAATAAAAAGACCACACAGTCGTACATTTACTTCAACATTTTGTAATGGCCTTTGTCTACCACTGCCTGACCAAACAGCTGTGCCTCCATATCTGCATATTCAAACACTTCTTACTGCAAGGGTGCAGAAAGAAGACCATTTCCAATTCCCATTCATTTTCACAGGGTAGTGGTAGGCCTACACGTATACCACACGATGCACTCTAACCTATCTTACAATTGGACCCAAATTAATAGGTTATAACATTAACTATAACAAATGTTTGAAAACTAACCAATTTTAAAATGTTTGCATTTAGCATGATTGTTCCACGTTACAGACATCAAACTCTAAAGTGCACATCTTGTTTTGAAACAATGTAATAATTACTCGTTCTGCCTTCATTGCAAAGTTGAAAAGGTGTACAGGGGTCGTGCAACATACAAAGAAAAAAAATCTAAATTCAACACGAAAAAAAAAGTTTAATTTTGTTAGAAAACTGACTTAGGGCACTGGGTCACGGTCATTGCAGAACAATGAGTGCTGTAAATAAACCTCTGTGATACAGATGTATTGCACGTTGTGTGACAGACACTTTCATACAGCACTCGCTGTTCTACCATACTCTACCTGGCCTACCTTCATTATTCGTCCTGCATCGTTTAATAACATTTCGGTGAGTGTGGCGCTGTCACCAATTAACTGCCCTGGCCTCAATCTTCCCAAACAAATCAACAGAAAAAAAATACTCAAACAAGATATTCAAGAGATGTTAATTTAATACAGCATGAATCCTATGGAATCACATTTCCTTACCTACAGTTACATTTTCCAGAATGAGAAAAAGTAATCATTAAAATTCAAGAAAAATCAACAGCAGCACAAGAAATGCAGTTTACCAGTGAAGATGTTCACATCATACAGCAACACACTTAAAATTATACTTTGATGTAGTTTCAGTATTTCCTGACCACATTGTGAGGGATCTAAAAAATGGTTAAAAGAAACTAATAAAGACTGACATATTGGAGTAAGTCTCGTCAAAAGATTAAAGGTTTTCTTTTTGCTGGTAAAGAGGTTGTGAACATCAGGTTGTGGACATCATTCTCGGTAAGTTACAGTGGCAGATGTGTGAAAGAGAAGCAGAATGATACTTTGAAATCCACATTTAAATTGTATTGTTCACGTTCAATATAGACATGTAAAACCTTTCTCCCCATGACGGCATTGCTATTCTTATCCATGGATGCGTTTTAATCAGTTATGATCGTTAATGGTGAGGTACTGCATAAGAGTATTACTCTGTTGCCCCTCCTGATGACCCACCAAAATAGACTTTTCTCAAGAATGAATAATAGTTAAAATGTGTTGGAGAAACAAAAATAAAAGACAAT
>OMKY01174214.1:15000-16226 GCA_900302395.1 Bregmaceros cantori
GGCCATCTTATAAGTCACAAGATGGTCAAATTGGTAAGTAAGTAAGGACTGATGTTGGCCACATCAGTTCATGAACGTACCCAAGAGCATTAACACACCGAATCTGGGACAAATCCATCTGTTCAGTCATTGCGTTAACACGATGGATCTTATACGACGGGCGAAAGGCCATTACATTCGCTACACTCCGCGTTTCGGAGATATAATTACAGAATACATTGTGGAAAAAAGGTTGCCCACGCCTAGGTTAGATGCAAAGTTTTGGTCAAGTGAAAGGACTAAGGAAAAACATTGCAGCATTGGTTTATAGGTCACATGAAATACATGTAGATTTAGGATTGTATTCTATATTGATGGGCGCTAAGGAGCATGCTGATTCTATCAACTGGCATCCTGCTGTAGGGTGGATTGTCTTCCAGTGGTTCTGGCTTCTAACTAAACTAATGAATGTCAGTGAAACTATGGCAAAAGCAAACTATGGTAATGTGTCTAACATTGAGTTAAACTGTTCAACACTACATTTCACTGTCCCCTAAAACAAACTATGGTAATGTGTCTAACATTAAGTTCAACTGTTCAACACTACATTTCACTGTCCCCTAAAACAAACTATGGTAATGTGTCTAACATTAAGTTCAACTGTTCAACACTACATTCCACATTAGGCAATTGACTGTCCCACATTAGGAAGCTGCAAAAAATGGCCCACATTAGGTCAATCCAAAGCACTGGCAGACTAAGGTGTGGCCAGTCACCCACTCCACCCCTTTCACCACATTAGTACAAACAGATCTAATATTGATGGTGTCATTGACTTGATGCGGAAATTGCTAGAGAGTCTTGGGTGGAGTCCCCCCCTCTGTCTGCTGTGTCTGAGGGATGAGAGAGTCTTGGGTGGAGTCCCCCCCTCTGTCTGCTGTGTCTGAGGGATGAGAGAGTCTTGGGTGGAGTCCCCCCTCTGTCTGCTGTGTCTGAGGGATGAGAGAGTCTTGGGTGGAGTCCCCCCTCTGTCTGCTGTGTCTGAGGGATGAGAGAGTCTTGGGTGGAGTCCCCCCTCTGTCTGCTGTGTCTGAGGGATGAGAGAGTCTTGGGTGGAGTCCCCCCCTCTGTCTGCTGTGTCTGAGGGATGAGAGAGTCTTGGGTGGAGTCCCCTCTCTGTCTGCTGTGTCTGAGGGATGAGAGAGTCTTGGGTGGAGTCCCCCCTCTGTCTGCTGTGTCTGAGGGAT
>OMKY01174336.1:0-14918 GCA_900302395.1 Bregmaceros cantori
GGTCCTACTATGCATAATGACCTCCTCCGCAACCAATGCGATGCATTTGGAAGCAGATTTGAACACAAGTGGCGTAATCGCTTGATCCTAATTGGAACAAGATCAATGTTTCCAATCTGTTACGGATCCTGTTGGTAGTTGTTTACAACTTCCATTGAACATGCAATATGGGAGTTTGGATGTGTGGATGCATGTTAAAGGTGCGTGCTTGGTGGGCATTAAGCCCAAGGAGAGTGTTGTGGAACTCTCACAGTACGCCAGAGATACTGGCCGAATAACGTGAGTAAGGATTGGACTCACGAAAATAATTTAGCTCTAGACAGACAAACCGTAGATGCGACTCCGAGCGAATCAGCTAGCCTCATATACACATATATAGTGGCTTGAGACTCGACGAGTGTGATACAGGTAGCCGGCCCCTATCCAATAAAATATTGGAGAAGGGACTACGGAGTGTTTTGAGTCGCAAGTAATGGTCCGCTGCTAGAGAGAGCTACGCACAACAGACAGGAGTAGAAAGATCGACTTAACATAAACTCCCGCCTGTCGGCAGAAAACCATAACCGCATGGTTGAGGCCGAGTCATTTAACCGTTGGATTAGGTAAAAGGTGATACTCAGCCTCGGGTTCCAAGACAATGCCAGCAGGCTGAACCGGACGGAGCCTGCTGCTTAAATAATAGGAGCCACAGGTGCTAGTCGTTAGCATTAGCATTTCTTCCTCGTGGCTCCTCCTGGGACTGGCGCCCAGCGCCTTAAGGGCATAGCGCCCTCTACCGCAAATCCCAGGCTATAGTAAGTGGCGCCAGAGCGCCACTTGTGACACAATCTTCTAAAGGAAAAAAAAAAATCTATTTAAAAGATGTGTTAACTTGGGTCATAGTGCATGCTTTAAAAATAACTTTCACACCTTCAAATATATTATACACTCTTAATAAATTAATAATCCTTAATGATATGAATTGAATTCATACTGTTAATGAATTTATATTTGTATATTTATTCACATTTTAATTACTAACTCTAAAGTATACAGCGGGTGTAATAATATTGCTCAGTCAGTTTGTTTTTTCAAAATAAATACTATTATAAGAACAGGGTGGATTGCCTTAATGTGGCCCATTTTTTGCACCTTCCTAACGTGGGACAGTCAGTTGCCTAATGTGAGACAACTATTGCAAACTTGCAACTTGATGTTAGACACATTATCATAGTTTGTTTTATAGTTTTACTAACATTCATTAGTTTAGGGAGAAGCCAGAGCCACTGTTGCTTAGCTGTCCCACATTAGGGAGTAGCCCACATTAGGGAAATCCACGCTACGATAATGAATATAGATTCCACGGTGAACTGCACGGTATACCGCAATAAGGACATACTCCTAACTATAACTAACTTCATTTAACTCCATTGTTATTCAGGCTGTACAGCCGCACAATGTCGGCTGTCTCCTGCCCTTAAAAATTACTTCTGGAGTTTCTGTGCGCACTGGCTCAACTTTAAAGTTGAATAAAGTTATGTGTTTCACGCCATCAGTGATTCAGTGCTGTGCCGCTTGCCTCGCCAAAACCCTGAGTGATTCAGTGCGGTTTGAACACCCAAAAGATGTGCTAATCCCAGCAAATCATCCACAAGTGGGGCCGTGCTACAGTTGGGACTGTAGATCAAAGACGTGCAGTGGTACTGCAGTTGGCGACTAAATGACGTGGCCATGCTGCTCTAGCACTCAGTGCTATGCCTGGCCGTTAGTATAGCTGTCCATCTAGTGATTATCTTGACTCTACTATTGTGCCAAGATTTTTCAAATAATTGAGCAATTGGATGAAACAATTATGTGTGTATGTGACCTAATAATATATGACCAAATGTGATGATCAACTTTTTTTTTTTTTACGGCTTGCATTGGTATAATATAAACATGTTTTTTAATATCATTTTCCTCAAGAGCACATTTTTTTAAGTTTATTAAAAAAACATGAATAGTATTTGAACAGATTAACTTTTGTTGTGATAGATACAGTGATTAAATTCAGTTGAAAAACTGAGACAGGAGCTGTACTAGTAGGGTGGATTGCCCTAATGTGGGCCATTTTTTGCAGCTTCCTAATGTAGGACAGTCAGTTGCCTAATATGGGACAGTGAACAGTGACAGTGAACCGTTGAACTTTAGACGGTTTACAATGGTTGAATGTTAGACACGTCATAGTTAACCTTTATTATAGTTTCAATGGTATTCATTTGTTTAGGGAGGAGCCACAACCACTGGAGCTTAAGTGTCCTGCATTAGGCAGTATCCCAATCCACCCTATCCCAAAAGAGCTGTAACGATGAATCATCATACGCACACACACACAGCAATTCACCGGGGCTACTGGCCAAAAGTTAGGAGTCACTTTCTTGGCTTGTTGAGTGGCCGAGGCCCATTGTCTCGCTTGTAAACTTGCTGAAAAGATAACTGATCTATCAATTAACTTCTGCAGTCAATAAAGTACTGTGAATAAAACACAGTATCGTCTAGCGGTGGGCTAAAATTGTGATGCATTTTATATTTTTAGGGGGTTGATTGGTTTTTGAAAAGCCATAAAAAACCTACAGTACCTGTCTGTGGGAGATGCATAGCTTCTATTTTTCATATTTTTAGGCATTTATCAAAATGTCCACTTTCTCCTTACCACCCCATTGTGGCACTGTGTGAATACAATATATCCTACTTGTACGCCTGCCACTGTGTAAATACCATATTTCACTGGCTGGATCTGACAGCCAAGTCTAGCCCGGCAAAAGAAAGGCCACATATATCTACTGGACTCCTCCTACATTATCTCAGGACACTAAATACACAACTGCTAAATACAACTTTTATGGTCTGTTTAATGTTTACCTTAATTAAGCATAGAGTTGACACAAATATTCCGTTAATTAATATGGTGTCAATTGCATTGCTGCTCCACCAACAGTAAGTTCACTTGCGTTTTTATTAACCTGTGCTTGAACACAGACATGACATGCACAGCCTTGCCTGCGGCGAGCCATTCATTTTTCTATTCCATTAAAAATATAACTGACTCCAAACATTGTATTTTGCACGGTGACACTGAATACTAGCTCACACACACACAAACAGATAAACACACCAGTAACTAGCAGCAGGCAAAAACACAGACATGCGAATAAGCCCGCTTACTGCTTGCTAAATAAATGTTTAATTCACCTTGCTTGCATGGAATGACTGAAACACGCAGTGACATGCAATACACACACTGTCACTGTTCAGGCGTGTTAAATCAACTTGTGTGTGTTCTCACTCGGTGAACTGCAACCACGTATGTGTGTATGTACCTGGTCCACATGCTAGACACCAGACCTGATTAGTCCGGCGTAAAGCGCTCAAACAACCATCAGCTCAAATCAACACTCGGTACGTAGCAGAAACCCACACGCTGATGAGCATAGTTATCATGGAAAGACTGTAGCTTGATTCTTGTAGATTGTACAAGAATAACACAACCCTTTTTGTTTTCAGCTCTGTTCAACTGTCTCATAAAAAAAGAATGTCACATGATGACAAACATGATACAAAATATTTATTTTATTGTAATTTTATTTTTATTTTAATTTTATTTTATTTTTATTGTATTTTTATTTTATTTTTATTTTATTTTTAGTTATTTTGTTGCCGCAAGCAGCGTTTTTAATTCTTCATAGAGAGAGATAGTGATAGGATTAAATCGGAAACTGGGATGAAAAGTCAGTGGGAGACATTGCAGAAAAACCGGAGAGTGCATTAGAACCCGCGACGCTGCTTGACCTGTGGTCTGAAGAACACACTCTATAACCACTCTGCCAGCGCGCGCCCCCACAAAATATGTTTTATTATAACATTATATAATGTTTATTATTATTCATGGTTTAAACCAAACACACATGCACAACCACATATTTTTCTCCCAACTTCCCTTGCTCATGGGAGAGGTTCTCAAGTGCAGTCAATAATTATCAATAACGATTAGTATGGCCCATTGTTTTTTATTTGAATCCTTTTTTGTTCGAATGAAGTAGTCCATGCACGTGTCAACGGTAATTAGCCTGAAGGTGTGCCCAGCTGTGCCCACTTAGCGACCATTGCGACCAATCAGCAAACTTGCTCGCTTCTGACCTTCTTCTTGGCTAATCACAGTGCTCGCGCCGCTCGCTGATTGGACACACGTGTCTTATACGCTCATCAACAGATGTGGCAATTATTGGTCTGACGCAACGCGCGCTAACAACTCCGACACCTTCCCACAGGTTGTACGGACGGATATATCTGCCTGAATAAATATAGCCTGGAATGACACGGCCCCCGCCATCCATCACTCCGTCATCATCATACTCTGGGGCCTTCTGTCACTGCGTTTCCGACTGACATTTGTAAGCATGTCTGTGTTGTTCACCTTATTAATATATATTTTTTTCCTGTTATTGTTGGATATTATGACAGCACATTTATTTTCATTATTTCCTAGCCAACGACTTCTCAAAGGTCATGGTCTTTTTCACACTTTTACGGCCTCTCCAAATGTCACGCAAAGTAACTTTATTTTAATGCGTTTTGTGTTTACTGTGTCTATTGCTGCCCGAATCGCGGTCTCCGTCTCGCTCTGGCATTTCTCTATTTGCTCTCTCTCCTCGTCTCTCAACCTCTCTCATCTCTCTTTCTCGTTCAGCTCTTCCATCATTCTCAGAGCGCTGCGTATAGTATCGGTGATCTGGATTAGCCCGTTAGCTTGTTAGCTGCTAGCGGGGTAAATCCCTTCGTTTTGCTGGGGCCCGGCCTCTCTGTTTAGTGCGGATTAGCACTGTATTGTGGCTGGATTTAGAAGCTATTGTTTTACTGGGCTATGAGGTGGGGAGCGGGTGTATCTGTGTGTATGTGTGTCTACGCGTATATACTATATGTCTATATGTGAATGAGGGCCTCTTTATGTTTAGCGTGTGCACTGTGTGTGTGTGCAGGCTTAGAAACTCTTCTCCGTGTCTTTTCCTCTGACGAGAAGATGCCGCTCTTCATCATCTCGTTTTTGGAAAGATGATTGTTTATGAGCAACAAGGCCTCCGACGGATATTGAGGTTTTTATAAATCGTATAAATCGTATTGCACGCTAAACGCTGTCAAAAGGATCTAATAAACGTGGGTCATGTAGTGGCATCAGTCGTCAGGTTAGTACTCCACTCACAATTTTCATCCTCCCCTACCACATAGCTTGGCGAGCCAGAACCAACGCATCGCCCACGCATCGCACATGGCTAGACTTTGCATTGGGTCTGAGAAAATCCGGCTCACCATCAGTACGGATTCAATCAGCCAATCAGCGTGGATGTGGGGAGAGTTTGTACGGTCTACGCAAGACGTGGGTGGAGGTTGTACGGGCTACGCAAGACGTGGGCCACGTTTGGTTTTCACGCCTCCACACCGCTTGTCCCACCTACTGCACTGTGACTGGTTAACACGATTTGATTGACACATTTTTTTTTACGTTTTCTGACCCTGGTTTTACCAGATCCAATGCAATCGCCTAGCGGTTGCCATGCGTGGACGATGTGTTGGTTCTGGCTCGCCAGGCTACCTACCACACTGGCTGTGTTGGCAGTAAGGCCATGTGCAAGACGACCATGTTACAATTTTCTCTGCTTTGGCTGATTAGCTAAGTTGATTGTGTTGTATTCGCATCAGGGAATATGACTCTCTCTTGTACAGTCTTGAGATGATTGTGTGTTATGCCAAGTGTAATTGCCTTGTGTTCACCACGTTAACAACCTAAAAAAGCTAAATTAGTACATTATAAATGGATGAGCTGAGTTCATTGCCAATGAATAGACCCAAATCGGTCCTGATTAATCTTGGGACTATATTTAGTGAACTTTATAGTCACAGTCAAACTCTTACTGTGAATTCAGATAGGAATTTGTGGTACCACAACACGGCCCAAGAATTAACTAAAAGTGGATGTGCAGATGCATGTGTTGTGACTGTCTTCCTCCATCGTGTGTATAGACGTGTCTGTGTGTGTGTGTGTGTGTGTGTGTTTGTGTGAGTGAAAGAGGGAGAAAGACAGAACTTAACATAAAACGGCACATCTTTTGCAATAGATTTAAAAAAAATGACAAGCGACAGGTTACAAGTTAGAGGGCGAAGTGGTGGTCTGTTGTCATGTTGTCTGAACACACAGGCTATATTATTTGCTCTCTCTCTCTCTGCTTGGTGTCTGTATTCCCTGTAATAGAACCAAATATTGCTTATGTTATCATATTGTCATCATATTCAATATATTTTAGGGTTGGCATTTTTCATTTTACGCTCATTCACGGTAAAACTTCACTGCCCAACACTGGGATCTTACCTTGACAATGTAAAGATTTGAATGCAAAAAATAGCATATCTGAATGCACCGACCAAGATTGCCTGGTCGTACTGCACACTGCTGCTTGCAGCAGGGTCAGTGCTGGGGCTGAAAGAGAGTCTAATCCCTCAGAAATCCATCTCCACATCCCTCATTCAGCCGGACAGAAGTCATTTAGCACGTCCGCTGGAGCGCTCCAAATTGAGCCTATGTGGGCCAATTTCTTCATAAGCATTAATGGCACATCATCGGGGCAGCACGCAATCTGCTTTTGGCCCTCATGCCTAATTGAAGCCCAATAAATCTCTTTAACGAGCTCTGCAAAGCTTGATGGGTGGCACCAGCTACGGTTCACACCTACTATCCCGTACCGCTGGTTGGCTTTTCCCACCTTGGAAATCGGCCAAACCCAGACTGTGAGTTCACTTGCCACGAGCTGCTACGGTTTGTGTGAGGTGTTCTGAAATGATATTTCTCCACGGTTAGCGCTTTTAGCCAGACAGGGCTCTGGCTTTGGTTTCATTCCAGTGAGATCAGTGATGATTCCTGGCAAACTGCTGTGTTCAGATCATTACAACAATTCAAAAGTGGAAAGACTTAACTTTTCACTAGGCAGTAGTAGGGGTGTGACTTTTTTACATCGTCATAGTGTGATTAGCATAGGCAAAATAAAACAATATTAATTACTCACCACTCCCTTCCCAACCCTGCCTACAAGGCCGGTAAGGCTGCAAAGCATTTGAGATTTGCCTCATCAAAGTAAACCCACCTATACCTTTTACAAAATAACAGGTCAAAGTGGTTTGAAATTACCACAGGCATTTCAATTATTCCTGTTGTCGTCGTAGAGTTTAATCAGCATATGGATAAATAGATGAGAAATGAAAAGTCATCATGGGAAAACACTCTACATGTCCTCATTGTACAGTCTAATTGCCCTGGGTTTGAAGGACCTTCTATAGTGTCAATCGGTTTTGCAACACCTTGCGGGCATCCTTTGACTGGGAAACATTTTAATCAGACAATATTCCATGTGTGATTGTCCAATATGTCCCATATACGATTGTCCCAGTAAGGTTTTTGAATGAATAATTTAGGCAACACATTTATACCAATTTCTTTGTAAGAGAGTAATTGTGGTTAATCAATAACTATTGCTCTTCTACTGGACACATTCTGTCTATGCCTACAGTTTTCCAAAGCCAGTATTCAGTTCTGCAGTGAAAAACATACATTTAGCATATTAGCCAAATATAGCACGGAGGTTTAGCCTTTGGCTGTGAAATAGCGTGCAACTCTGCAGTCTAATTGTTATAAAGCGGCAGCAGGACCGGGCCGTCGCTGTTCTTAATCATTCCTCCACTGCTACCCCCGAGTCTGTGAGACTCCCAGCCATTTGTCAATTTGGACAAATCGATCAGATAGCAAACCGCCCCACCGGTCGCACCTTGCACCCCCAACACCGCAGTTCCCTGATAACCTGACCAGCCCCCCAACCCAGCCCCAGCACCATCATCACAACCACCCACTCAATCCACCCTACAACCCTGTTTCCCTTTCTCTCATCCACTTGAGAGGAGTATGAAGATCTCCATCTTGTCTTTCCTCTTTCTCTCAATCTTGCCTCTGGTTCTTCTCTCCTTGCTATCTACCTCATCTTTCTTCTGTTTTCCCACTACCTTATCTTCACTCTCGTTGACACCTTGCATCAGTCGTGGTTTGCAGGTTTGGGAAAGCTGTGTTGGTGGATTCAACGGTGAAATTCTAAACCCTGCAGTTCCTTGAATGACCACTTGAGGCTACTCAAGTGGTCTATGTAAAGATTTTTTATAACATGATGTAAAAGTGGTTTTGGTTCCTGTTAATAAGTTTACATGATGGAAACAGAATGCTGACATTAGGCCATGACATCATTTCTCAATGTAAGGTAACTGAATGTAAATGCCCTGGATTATATTACCTGCCCCCTTGGTGGCCCATAAACGTCCCTTAAACTATCAGTATCCAGTTACGACTATTGACTACTCATAATAGACGCCAGTATTAAAGATGGCTGGCCGGAACATATCACACAACATATCTCTTTAACTACATTAACCAATACTACAATGACGACTCCAATTCAACGACAGCATTAGGATTAGTTAGCGACAGCTTCTTTCTGAATTCACAGGTATGAATCCATCACCCGGGAGACGACAACACACAAATAACCAAAACAGTGAGAGAAATCCTTTTCAATTCTGTGAATTGTTGGGAAGACCAGGTTACTGGCCAACTTCCTAATGTGGAACACTCAGTTGGCTAATATCGGACTGCGAAATGTAGTGTTGAACAGTTGAACTTAATGTTAGACACATTACCATAGTTTGTTTTTACCATACTTTCACTGACATTGTTACTCATCAGTTTAGGGAAGAGCCAGAGCCACTGGGGCCTAGGTGTCCCACTTTAACCCACCCGATCAGACATGATAACGAGAAATAGTTCAATGCAATACGCCTATAATTCTAATATATTTAAAGATATGTTCACAACTTCACACACATTCATGTTTGAATTAATCTGAAACGCTTGGCCATTATAATGAAAACTAGAGTTTTTTTTAATTCGGACATTTCCCCCAAGCAGGCCGCTGAACACCAATTTTGAGCCGATTTTATTATTACCCATTATCAACACCAAACTACACTGCGTGAGTAAACGGCAAAGTCTCATCACAGAAAAAAGCCTAAATGTTAAAAAGATTACTAGTGCTTTAAATGTAGACTAAATTTCCCTAGTGTTAAAATACGCTCCTCTTCCCCCAAATCCACTCAATCTTTCTTCTCTATTTCTCCCTCCTTATCTTCGCTACCATTTACAGCTGGCATCAATCCTGGCCCACTCTCTGCACTGGTTGGCTCTGTGGGCTTTTTGGAGATTCGTCTTTATATACGATGGGTTGGCACAGATTCTGATATCCTTAAATAGCCACCATGTATTACCTTGATAAACGCTATTATCTGGGCATGAGCATGTAGTAATGTTGAGGCCACGGATAGGGAGCGGTTATACCACTGTTTATGTACAGTATTTGAAGCATATACGTTGGTAGAAATATAGGCAATTATTATATTGTATTACAACCATGGAATACACAAACATAGAGATACTTCTGAATCAGAATCAGCTTTGTTTTTATATTGGGGTATTGGGTGAATTACAACTGCCTAATGTGTGACACCTAAAAATATATATATATGTCAATATGCCTAACAAGTTCAACTTCCTTAATGTGTGTGTGGTACTTTGAATGTTTTTTCAGCATACACACACACACATGCACACACACACACACACACACACACACACACACACACACACACAATCACACACATTTCTGTTCTCGTCAATCCAGTCAATAATTCTTCTCTTTTGTGCCTTATCTTCACCACCATTCCCAGGTCACATTGTTCTTGGCCAAGTCTCTTGTCTTTTGATATCCTTAAACTGTCAGTGCCATCACGAGTCACTGTAAAGACCAGTAATAGATGTGCCTATAGCCATTACAAGTGCTGCCCCACAAAGCTGCAAAATGTAAGTGGACAGTGAACATTAAAGAGAGCTTTCAACTCTGACTGGACCATTGGGAAACACAGCATTATCATGCATTGATGGATTGTCCATTCAGCTCTATAATCCAAAAGTGTAGTTGTGCCAGATTAGTTGTAGCTAACAATGTTTCTTAGGCAAATGATTATGAACTATTTGATACATTTACTTGTTTATTTATTTATTTCAGAAAGAAATGGAATACTTGTTATTTATGGTCAGAGATATGTGGTTATCTTGGAATATAATAATAATAATAATAATAATCACTAAACATTTAAGGTACTAGTCTTATCATGTTTTCCTAACGAGTCACGGTTTGTTGAATACAAATTGGATCATTTCCCAATTAATCAAAAGTTATCTTACCAGGTTCTCCGATGATCAGATAGCGTGGATGTATTCACCAGGGTTTATTCAGGAAACTTCAGGACAATTCAGCAATTGGCATAGGCAGTTACAGAGTGGGACACCCATCATCCTTCCACGGCACCAGCATCCAAGACTCTGAAACTAGACCTTAGGCTACAGCAAACTAGATATATGCCTAACCATCCATCCATCTTCATCTGCTTATCCGTACTCGGTTCGCGGGGGCAACAGCTCCACTAGATAGCTCCAGACTTCCCGCTCCAGAGCAACACTAGAAAAATCCTCCTGGGGGATCCCGAGACACTCCCAGGCCAGGAAGTTGATGTAATCCCTCCACCTTCACCTTGGTCTGCCCCGGGGTCTCCTCCCAGTGGGACATGCATCGAGGACCTCCCTAGCGAGACGCTCGAGGGGCATCCTAACCAGATGCCCGAACCACCTTAACTGACTCCTTTCCAGGCGAAGGAGCAGCGGCTCTACTCAGAGTCTCTCCCACGTGACTGAACTTCTCACCCTATCTCTATGGGAGACACCAGCCACCCGTCGAAGAAAACTCATTTTGGCCGCTTGTATTTGCGACCTAGTTCTTTCGGTAATGACCCACACTTCATGAACATAGGTGAGAGTAGGAACGAATATGGCTTGGTAGACAGAGAGCTTTTCTTTCAAGCTCAACTCTCTTTTCGTCACGACAGTGCGATACAGCGACTGCAATACCACCCAGCTGCCACTCCGATTCTCTGGCTGATTAACCTGCCTAAGCTACAGTCTCTAACAAGGTAGTATACAGCAACATATTAATGTGTTGCGGTGGTTAAAGGAAGCTGCTCACCAAGGATCTCATTTCCAAAATGGGTTATGTAATTACCATGTAATTACATGCAATTACCAGTAACTACTAGTAACTAAAAATATATATATATATATATAAAATTGCACCAACCACTCTAATCGTTTTAGGAATGGAGATCATTCTATGTAGTAAACCCACACTGTGATGCAGAGAGAGCAATGATAAGGGTGGAATATCTGAAGCTCCTTCATCTCAGCCTCTTATACTCTTTCTTCTCCTTCACTTAAGGCTTAGGTGTTTACACACACAGACACACACACACACACACATCCAGTATCAAAGGGATAAACAGGCGGATGTGTGTGTATGTGTGTGAGACATAAACACAGACACACACACATGCACACAGACCAAAGGACATGCTCCCAGACACCGGAATTGACACACCAAGTCACACCAGCTCATGTTCTCTCTCTCTCTTTCTCTCTCTCTCTCTCTCTCTCTCTCTCTCTCTCTCTCTCTCTCTCTCTCTCTCGGGTGGCGTGTGTGTATGTGTGTGTCTGTCCCTAGATCAATTTCTGTGTATGTGTCAGTGCTGTGTAAATGATTTGTTTGCTCTCTCGCATGCTGTGAGATGTCTCGTGGTGAGGCTTCGATTTCATATGAACTGTGATACATTGTGTGTGTTTGTGTGTGTGTGTGTGTGTGTGTGTGAGGGCGGCGGATGAAATGACACACAAATTGACTTCTGGGCAGACATATTACACACATCTTCTGCACAGAATTGGTGGCCTACCTCGGTTGACCCTAAGTGCCGCTGAGATGGTCTGCATAATTTTTAGTTTTGCCTTCACATCACATATGAAAGCTAGATGGATATATAGATGGATACTTGGAAGAAAGATGTGGGTCATTCCACAGATACACTTGCTATCACCTGTGTGTATTTATTTTGTCTGTTATAGATTTGCAAGCACACCTTTGGCGATGTCAACAGTTTAGAAGTTCTGAAAAATAAAAAGGAAATAGTACCACTACTACGTTACGGATGATAGAAATGCTGTACATTATATATGCATTATACTGCACATTGTTAGTAGTTCTCCATTTATGTTACTGTTGCTGTTTGTTATATGTTTGTTATATGTATGCTTTGGCAATGTATGATGCTCATTACCATGCTAACTAAGGCATTAGTGTGAGTGTGAGAGTGTGAGAGTGTGTGTGTGTGTGTGTGAGAGAGAGAGAGAGAGAGAGCTGTGGCAACTTTTTTCCCTGGTTTGCGGATCCTGCGCTGTAGCATGGAGATGTGGGGGATAGCGACGCATCCCCGGTGGGCTATTCAGGCAGTGATGCGATCGATCAGTTCTTTGTTCTTGGGACATTATGTCCTGTGGGCTTTGCAGCTCTTTGCTCTGTTTTCAGAAGACCTGATGCACTCTGGTCAATGATCACAATGATAAGGTCACGGCGCTGTTGGATTATACAGTACACCAGTAAAGATTGCATCTGTAATTAATTTATGGGATAATCCCATAGACGCTAACAGCCTGTCATTCGAGTAGAATCTGTATGTAAAAGCCCCAAACCACTGAAAAAAATTATGTTCAGTGGAGAGAAATGTATGTTTTCTGGTCACAGTAGGGTGGATTGCCCTTGCAACTTCCGACTTTGGGTCACTCAGCTGCCTAATGCGGGACGGTGAAATGTAGTGATGAACAGTTGAACTTAATTTGTTACCATTAGTTTGGTTTACCATAGTTTCACTGACATTCATTAGTTTTGGGAGGAGCCAGTGCCATGCATCTTAGGTGTCCCACTTTAGGGGATGGCCCACATTATGGTAATCCACCCTATTTGTTTTACAATGAAACATAGGGTTAAAGGAAAACACATATATCAGCCTTCGAAATAAATACGCTTTTATTGCTGGTTTGTTGTCATTCTGAGGTGATGTTATAGGCTATAGTCAGGTACAGCTCCATAAATACTTCACCAGCATTATCCAATGACAATGCCATATCTTGTATATGTGACAATGTATCGAGATGACTGTAATCTCTCCCCAGACCATCCTGGAGAGTCATACATTCCTAAAAAAAATATTAGTTACACAGCCAACACTTAAATACATCGACTATGATGAGTCAGGTCTGTGTAGGTCTCAAATAAAATACAGACTGCACCTATCTACTACCAAAATTAAATTTTTTTTTCTTCTTTTCTTTTTTCTTTTACTATAACATTAATTAGCGTTAATGTCTGTAGAGGTGATTAATATCCATCTGGGAAAATGTGTTTGTGATTCTTATTTATGTGTATGATCGGTGGCAGGTTGGCCATGTTTTTTACATTACAAATAGATGCGCACAATACTCCGACATCTGATATCCCCTTGTAGGGCAATATAACTATTTTTGAATGCGCTTTATGAAGTGCGTCAAGGAAATGTTTAATAGACCCGTGAAATACAGGGGGCTGGCATTTTGTCCAGCCGGGATGAAACACACTTCCGGTGCCTTATTGACGCTAATGCCAACTCTGGTACTTGACCGAGGCCCGAGCAAACAGACAAAACACACGCCAAAATCCGACCACTAGGTGTCGTCTGTGACCGGTTACACATCACAACAGTCAAAATCTGACTTAAAGTTACTCACCGAGTGGTCACATGTTCTTCTGGACCAATAGGCTGGCTGCTTCTACTTGTTATTACAAAAGGAATGAGAAAATGGAACGAGTTGCACTGATTATTAAATCATGCGTTTGTGGGTCACAGATCCGCACGAGAGCATTTGGGTGTTGAATAGCACCCATCCGTTTTAAATAACCCTGTAGGTGTGTGTTACCACCGAATATTCATGTTGAAAAATTGCCAAAAACACAGCGAACTAAATGACACCGGGCGTGACGTTCAGACACCAGAAGTACCCCCCGAACTCGTCTATAAAATCTGACGTCGCTCCAGACTTCAACATTGAGCTGTCAGTAAAACGCCAACGAGGGGTGGATTAAGACGTTTATGACATGTTTCCGATCTGAGAACCAGATGTGTGATGACAACATTTCTTTTTTCTGTTTAGCGGACCGGTCTGCACCACGTCAGGAGACGCTGTGTACACAACGTCACCTGACAGCGTTCCAGAACAGGTCTCTGGCACGCAGGAAGCACGTGTCAGACCGAGGGCCCCCGGTGGCCCCCAGTGGCACTGCAGGACGGCGGAGTTCCGGCAGCGAGGTGGCCCCATCAATTATTACTAGCGGGCTCGCTGAGGAATTCTCCATGTACCCTACATAGTGCACTCAAAGCATGCCACGATGCACCGCCAATACGTACCCTACATCGTGCACTCAAAGCATGCCACGATGCACCGCCAATATGTACCCTACATAGTGCACTCAAAGCATGCCACGATGCACCGCCAATATGTACCCTACATAGTGCACTCAAAGCATGCCACGATGCACCGCCAATATGTACCCTACATAGTGCACTCAAAGCATGCCACGATGCACCGCCAATATGTACCCTACATAGTGCACTCAAAGCATGCCACGATGCACCGCCAATATGTACCCTACATAGTGCACTCAAAGCATGCCACGATGCACCGCCAATATGTACACTACATAGTGCACTCAAAGCATGCCACGATGCACGGTGAGTTTTTAAATAAATTAAACATTGACCCTGATGGCGTTAATTGTCATTAATAGATATACACGTTTGTTCACCAATTTAAAGATATAGCATGCAGTTTTTCACAGCATTCCAAATGC
>OMKY01174366.1:9443-20753 GCA_900302395.1 Bregmaceros cantori
GGTCATTGGACAATCCAATTGTCCTACACATACATCACCTTTTAAAGCTCTACAAAGTGGACACTCCAATTTTCTTAGACATGAAGGACCTTCTAAAGCTCTGCATGCCATCTTTTTCCAGTCTAATTGTCCTAGACATGAAGGACTTTCTAATGTTCTACAAGTCATCATTGGACAATCCGATTGTCCTACACATAAAACGACTTTTAAAGCTCTACAAAGTGGACACTCCAATTTTTTTAGACATAAAGGACCTTCTAAAACTCTACATGTCATCATTGGACGATCCAATTGTCCTACATAAAAGGACCTTCTAAAGCTCTACATGTCATCATTGTACAGTCTGATTGTCCTAGACATAAAGGACCTTCTAAAGCGCTACATGTCATCATTGGACGATCCAATTGTCCTAGATATAAAGGACCTTCTAAAGCTCTACATGTCATCATTGGACGATCTAATTGTCCTAGACATAAAGGACCTTCTAAAGCTCTACAGCTCATCATTGCACAGTTTAATTGTCCTCCACATAAAGGACCTCCTAGAGTGTTCAATTTCGCAATGCATTGTTAGCGTCCTTCCAATCCAGCCTCACTACAAGTCAGTGATTATCCGAGATTCACTTTGACCCTTTGATGGCTTTCAGCCACAACAATAGCTGTGTCCAAGCCCTACCTTCTTTCTGGACCTGTCAGACTCTCCGTCCTGGGCTCTCAACAGGAGATGTTCACATCAAAACATAGATAACATGTCCCAATGCAGCTTAAATGAATGGAATCCTGGAAACGGATATAGTGATCAACATATGCTCCGTGATTGTAGCCGATTTTCTTGTTGGCTTCCAAAGTCGACCAGAGATAGCAAAAGTACCAAGATTTCTTACTTGGGTGAGAGTAAGATACATGTGTAAAAAACAACAACTTGAGTATGACCACTCAAATATTTACTCGAGTAGAGTAAAAAGTACAGGCTGAGAAATGTACTCAAATGGTATTTTTGAAAGTAAAAAGTACCATCTTTGAAAGTACAAAAAATACATGTCTGTATATAATGTTAGTTTGTCAATACTATTGTTTGAATAAATTACTAACAACCTAGCCTAATTTACTTCACTTAAGGTTTATAAATCACACCGGCAAACATTGAAACGAAGTAACAAGCCTGTTTTGGGAAAAGTAAGGAGTAGAAGTACCGACTTGTCATTTGTAATAAGTCATCAGACAAAAAGGTACTTCTAAAAGTAAAGATAGTTGAAAATTCTACTTAAGTACAGTTCTTAAGTATTTGTACTTCGTTACTTGCCATCTCTGAAGTTGACTCACAGAAAATGTCCTGGACAAGAGCAAACGTTTACTGAAATAGTTTTAACTAGAGGCATCATGTTTCTAGCAGTTAGTGTTATAAACATGGATGGCAAAAGTAGCCTAAGTTCTTACTCGAGTAAGAGTAAAATAGCTATCTCTGGTTATTAAGTATAGAGGATGTTGAACACGGAGCAATAGCCAGAGTTGGGATTAGCGAGGTGTTGCTCCCGTTTTGTCTTCCTCCGCCGCCGCCAACCGCTGGATGGTTCCTCTGCATGTTCAGAACGTTCCTTGTGTTGCTGTGAAACTATCATATTTTCTGGGGCTGGGTTAAGAAATGTAAAGTTAAAATGGTGCTGCCCAGTAGCTCAGTCGGTCAGGCCGAGTGGTGGAAAACACGCATATGCCTCAATGGCGCGGTGAGTCGATGGTTTGAATCTCGCCACTGATGTATTTTCCCGCATGTCTGCCCCCCATCTTCACCTGTTTCCACTAAGAAATCAGTATTTTCAGCCGGTGTGTGAGTAACATGAAAGGTCACAAATAACAAAGTAATACTAGAAAGAGTGAAAGTTCTTTGGTCACATTGTGAGGAAGGAACGTTTCCAGAGAATTCTATGGATGGGAAACTTGATGGGAAGAGGTGAAGAGGGCAACCATGATTGTCGTGGGCACGACAATATCTACAAGTGGGCAGACCTCACTTATGTGCAGGCAGTAAGAAGGGCTCAGAACAGAAAGGACTGGCGTGCTGTGGCATACAACCCCAATGATGGGGACACATGAGGATGGTGTGTATGTATGTGTGTGTGTATTTCATGAGATGTGAAGCGTGGTTTCCCATCCATTCTGTTACTGGTCGTATGTATCTGTAAAGTGTTATGGATATCAGAAATGCATGAATGCATGGCAGTGCTGTCTATTGCCTATTGACCGGCTAATTTCTGTTACTATTATCACTGTTATAGATGTTACATTTTCTACACATCCTTTTTGTTATATTCTTGAAAGCATTGTAAACATTTGTGTATGTTCATAAATATGTTTTAATGCTTGCATTTTCTTTTTTTAATTTTGATATATCTGTTTTTCTCTGTATCTTTTTAAAGGCATTTCAAAAACTTTTCATAATGACTTTTTAAAACAAATTCTTCTATGTCTTTTTACAACAATTATTTTTTTACCTTTCACACATTGAAACCCTCTGATCCATATTATTTGCATTTCACTGGAATAAGAGATTACTTAAGATTTTAACCTTTTATCATTTTAACTGTAGCACTTTGAGGTTCTTGGAACGTAAAGTGTGTTATAAATTAGATGTATTATTATTATTATTATTATTACTAACCACACTTAATAATATTCACATCAAGGGTAGGGTTGTAACTATTCGTATTAAAGATGCAATTAATGCACCTGACGTGCCCCCATTCATGTTAATGACGCTGAGTCTACCACAGCATCCGCAGTGCCACAAGTTCTCTTCGGATTGTCCACGATGTCTACCCCCGATCTCTTCAACCCAGTTTCCGACTAATTCTATCCAATAAAGATGAAAAACGCTGCAGACACGGGGAAAAATAACTTAAAAAATGAAGATGCTATTAATCTACTAGATGAATAGCATCTTCATTTTACATTACTATGAAGTAATCTAAAATTGGGGGGAGTTGCAGAGTTGTTATAGAGCGCCCTGCCCCAGACCATAGGTCGAGCAGTGTCGCGGGTTCTAGTCCCCTCTCCGGCTTTCTCTAATGTCTCCCCCGACTCTTCATCCCAGTTTCCGATTTAATTCTGTCACCAGCTGACTCAATAAAGAATGAAAAATGGCGCTTGTGCCCAAAATAAAAATAAAAATAATGGGCCGATGATATTCATAACGTTAGAAATGTGTGCAAAAATCCTTTTGGATTGTTTAGACTGCTGTTGTTACATTGGCTGTGTTTTATAAATATATTATATATTAGGAATTCAACTATGGCGCAACCGCATGCTCCTCCCACAAGGGGCAGCATTATTAACTCGTGGGTCGAGGCGCATGGTGTTGTTTACAGGAAGTAGTGACCAGAAACTTCCTGCCCATCTTTTTTGTCTAATCGAATGGAGGACGTGTGTGTCGCTCAGTGGTTGCCCCCTACAGGTTAATGAGAGACAGCCCAGGCCTGGCGCCACGAGGGGGCGCTTGGGGATTTCCCCCCCTCATGCCATCTACCCGCCCCCTGCATGATAACGGGAATATTTCAACATGCATGGTCATTGTATGTTGTTCATAGTACCGGAGCTGTGCTGGTCTGAACTGAATAGCCATACTTACATTTTGCAGCTGTTATTTGCAGTGCACAGTCGCCATCTACTGACCACTAGTGATAGTGAAGTACTAGCCCTCCAGTAGCGCACCAAATACATTACGCGCGACCCGCCCCCCCTGTGATAAATTCAACAGCCCCTTCATATTTATTTTTCTGTGTGACAGTCCCTGCTTACAGTGCCTGGCTAGAGGTAAAACCTGGCAGGACTTATTCTTTAGACTGTACTTTTACTCATACTTTACACAACTCTGCTCATCCAACCCACAGTGTGTGTGTGAAGGGTCTGTGTGTAACAGTGTGCTGGGGTCCTGTTCTGGCGTCATAAATGGGACAAGTCCTCCGCCTAAGTAGAGCATGATCACCCCTGTGGGTCCCTGTCGTTTTCTCCTCTCTCTCTCTCCATTCCGCTTCGACTCCTCCTCTTGTCTAGTCACGCCGTACTTGCTCGTACTACCCCCCTCTCCTCGTGTCCGCCTCTCGCCGCCGTGCGTGGAAGATGCTTCGCCCCTCGACCGACTCCCCGGACCTCATGTACTACCTGAACTCTGTGTACAGGGAGCCACGCAAGATGGTCCTGCACAAGGGCTCCACCGGTCTAGGCTTCAACATCGTGGGCGGAGAGGACGGCGAGGGGATCTTCGTGTCCTTCATCCTGGCCGGGGGACCCGCCGACCTCAGCGGAGAGCTCCGCCGGGGCGACCAGATCCTGTCGGTGAGTCGGCGCCGCCTCACGCGCGGCAACGCCGTTGTTCGGTTTAGAGCTGCTACTAACGGTTATTTTGGGCAGGGCTTTGAACCGGTTCAAGGAACGAAAACCGGAAACTTTTTGTATTTACCCAGATTTCTTACTTGAGTAAGAGTAAAATAAATTAGTAAAAAAAACAACTCGAGTAAAGTACTATAAAGTACTGATCCAAATATCTACTTGAGTAGAGTAAAAAAGTTCAGGCTGAGAAATGTACTCAAGAAGTATTTCTGAAATTAAAAAGTACAAGCAGCTCTAAAGTGTACTCAAGTATTTTTGAAAGTATATATTTTATTTTAATTAAAAATAAAATTGTATGTGAAATGTATTTTTTCAATATTAGATGGTCAATGTTATTGTTTGAATAAATCACTAAACGACTACATTATTTTTAGCTTATATCTCGGAAACATCATCGCCCCCTATTGACTCATATGATACATTTTATCCTACCCTGTCAGTGCGCACAAAAAAAAAGAGAAAAAGTAATGAGCCTGTTTTGGTAAAAGTAAGGAGTAGAAGAACAGATATTTTTGTTAAAAATGTACTCAGTACAAGTAAAAATTAATCACAGAAAAAAACTACTTCTAAAAGTACAGATAATTGAACATTTTACTTAAGTACAGTACTTAAGTATTTGTACTTTGTTACTTGCCATCTCTGGTGACCACTAAGTAATCAGTTTAACTTAGTACCACTAAGTTAAATTACTTCAGTTACTTTTAGCCACTTTTTTATTATACTCAGCCGCTGTCAATGGCGGCTTAGAACACAGCACACGCAGCGCTGTCAGATCGCTTACCCTCACAGGCATATCCATGTCTGCTCGTCAATGCGCTCTCACCCCCGCCTTTCACACAAAATGAGAAAACGGAAAAAACAACTGAAAAATATCGATCTGTCTAAATTTTGTATTATTAGCAAGAAGCATTTTGGAAGAGAAAGTAACTATTAACTCAAGTTACATGGGTAAGTAACTTTAATCTGATTACTGCTTTGGAAAATGTAACTTCTTAAGATGATTAGTTATTGAAGATGGGGCTAAAGTCAAAGTGGCTTAGCTACTGTAACTTACTTGATACTTACTGATAGTACTGCTTTTGGATAATAAATAGGTTATAAAGATAACAATAGGAATAATTCCATAATACTGCCCATATTTCTTTATAATACTCTGTTCAACGGCAGCGGGAGATACTCAAGGAGGGGTGGGGGTGTGTGGTGTGGTCCATTTAGCTTAGCCAGCTTAGCCTCGGTGTAAAGTTAAACCAGCGAGCGGGTGGAGCGCTAGGCTGAGAAAAAAGAAAAAAAACAAGAAAAACCACAGTGTGTATTTATGTTAAGCAGGCGGGATTTAGGGAATTAGCCATTAAGAGAAAACTCCTACTAATATACCCTCCCTTAGTCCGAGGGGTAGACTTTCTAAAAGCGAACCGGGGTCTGTAAATGACATCGTTCAAAGGCATGCCATTCATTCGTTCATTCTCCCGCAAAAAGACCCGCCCGACACTTTTTATAGCAACTCATCTCAACTCCACATATTGATTTACCATAAATGGTCCAATACTGGCCTTCATTTCAAATGAGACCTGCATCTTTTAAAGGGCCATGCCAGTTTTATGGGGCATTTGACAAAATTATTATTGTATTATTATTTAATTATTATTATTATTATTAAATTATTATTGTATTATTTAATTATTGTTATTATTTAATTATTGTTATTATTTAATTATTATTATTATTATTATTATTTAATTATTATTATTAAATTATTATTGTATTATTATTTAATTATTATTATTATTTAATTATTATTATTATTATTATTATTACATTATTATTGTATTATTATTTAATTATTATTTAATTATTATTGTATTATTATTTTGTTATTATTGTATTATTATTTTGTTATTATTGTATTATTATTTTGTTATTATTGTATTATTTTGTTGTTGTTGTTGTTGTACTTTTTTTTTTAATCTTGGTCAACTTTGTCCATGGCAGGAGAGTCCGGATAATAATCAGCTTTATTCATTGCATATGTGCTGTAATAAACACCACTGACGTCACTGACTAGTAAGCGTAGATGAAGTTTTTCCCCTTATTGAAAATCAACGAAGAACAGTAGTCAACTCTAAAGTGAAATCGGCCAGACGCCCGTCCCTTCACGGACGTGCCCGCGGTGCTGTACAGTGTTCATTTTTTACTCAATTTCAAGTTAATTTTAAGAGGAGTTAAACACTATGGAAAGAGTGAGACCAAATCTGATAAGGACCAAATACACTCAGACACAGTGTTAAATTTAACTCTTTAAGTGTTGATTTAACACTGCAACATTTACTGTGTACCCACTGGATGAGATCTTGATCGTCTAGATATTGCATCAATTCGACTTCTGCTGGCTGCTTTCCACTGCCCCCTTCTTGGGTTTACAGGTCTCCGAGCCTACAACTCCTCTACTTCTCTACCTTCTTTCAGGAAACATTGGACTTTGTTTTTGTTATTTTTCAAGCATTGTTAAATAAATGGGAACACCCTAACACTTGCTACTTGTACTCTGGGTTCAGGCATGGGGTTGGGGGCATCTGGGAACCATGCATACTGTCAGAAATATTATAGTTATGGATAAAAAATATATTTAGATATCTTCTAATAGCCACTGGCTCTCCGACCACAGTTTGGAGACACCTAAATAGTGCTAACCTCCCTACATTCCTCTAGCAGACACCTGCATCTTCACAATAGACAATAGTAGTCTGTTTCCATCCTAGCAAGTTCGCTTTCGAAAACGAAACCTTCTCGCCGCTCTCTCTCTCCCCTCTGTAGCTCGACCAAAGTTAAAGTCCCATGATTGGTTGGAAACTATCTCACTTTCCTTGATCGCCCATTAATGATGCAATCCTGTTGGTTTACAATACAGTCCTTCAAACAGTGCTGTGTTCTAATCGGATGCTCAATGTGCTGTGATGCTGTGATTGGCTGAAAGCCTGAGTTCATGTTTTCTTTATATCAAGTGTTCTGAGAATAAACTTTCAGAGTGTTCTGGATGCACCTTCAACTTGTGTAGTGTCTTGACGTCTCTCCACTTGCCTTGATAAGATTGGTTGATAGTTGGGCTTTGTATACGGGGAAATACTAGCTCAACAACAATATTAACATTATTATTAATAAATACTAGTCAACTTGTGTTATGAATCCTGACAGTAACTTGGGAAGAAGAAGAAGAGTGTAAAGTGTGTGGGCCATCTAGGACACAGCAAAGCAAAGAGAGGTAGGGATGAAGAGAGAGAGGCAGCAATGGGGAGAGGTAGAGAGAGACTGTGAGAAAGATAGAGAGAGGGAAAGCAAGAGAGAGGCAGAGAGAGAATAGAGAAAAAGAAGCAGAGTGGAGTGAGACAGAGCGAGAGAGAGAGAGGAGAGAGAGAGAGAGAGAGAGGGGGGCAGCAAGAGAGAGGCAGAGAGAGAAATAGAGAGAGAGAGAGAGAGAGAGAGAGAGAGAGGCAGAAAAAGAGAGTCAGAAAGAGAGAGGAAGAGAATGAAGCAGAGAAGAGAGATGGAGAGGAAAGCCAAGAGAGAGGCAGCAAGAGAGAGAGAGATCGAGAGAGAGCAAGAGAGAGAGGGTAGAGAGAGCAGGAGGGGGGGCAGGCTAGGAGGCCAAGAGAGAGAGAGAGGAAGGCAGAGAGAAGGGGAGAGACAAAGAGGGAGAGAAAGAGTTCAGACAGTTTGTGGTGAGCAGTCAGTGGTGCCGTGCAACTCTGAGTCACTTCCACACCTAAAATAATGAACAACACTTAAACCTCATCCACTCCATGGCTGTATAGACTGCTGGTTTTAAACTGTGAGGAGACGTGGAAGGAGTGTGTGGGGTGGGGGAATAGACGCACCACCGCCCTCCTGAGCCCCAAATGTAACTGTTATCTAGATTAGGGGCCCATGCATATACTATATGAACATATTCAGACCTTTTGCAGACCTCAGTTTAAAAGTGTAATTCTTCCAGCGATTCCCGGGGGTTTCCTTAGGAACGCCTGGGGGCTGCGTTGCGCCTGGTTATGGAGGCTCTAGCTTACAGTTAGATACATACATATTTGGTTGAATTGAAAAACATTGATAAACTCATTATTGATCATATTTGACTTATATTTGAAAGAAACCTAAACATAGGACCACGTATGCCTATTGCTATAAATTGGTAATTTTTTTTTCTTTTTTTTTTAAATAGAACATTTTATTTAGCCATGCATAAATGAGAACATACATGAAATAATATAAAACGTAAAGTACACAAAACAAGAACAAAACAAAACAACCATAAAGTATGTAATCGCTGTCAAGCCTCCCTCCAGTTTCCACACTTCTGTTTTGTTTTGTTTTTTTTCAAGTTGACGTTGTGGTGATCGTCACATCCTCCTGTTATGGTGAGTCTTTGAATTTCAGCCAAGCCCTCCATCTTGAGTCGAACATTGCACTTTTGACTCTCGTGATGGTGAATTTTGAATTAAATTTTGAATAGTGCTACTGATTACATTTGTTTAATGAGTACTTGTGACTCTAAGGGGTCACTTTCCAAAAAAAAGAGTAACCTAATATTGCTGGTAAATCACCAATAAGGCAAAGTAAAAAAACCCATATATGGGTCACACACACTAGATGAAAGGCATAAGGCTGACAGGGAATGTGAAAAGTGAAAGGGAGGCTCTGTGTGTGTAATATGTGAGACCGGAGGAAGGTGGAGGGGAGAGAGAGAGAATCACACGCTGACGTTTTCTGGAAAGGTTGAATGAATAATGTGTCTCGTCCACCAGACCCAGGGTAAATAAAGCGACACTACGGCCAGAGTGGCGCTAGTTTGAACTCACAAAGTCATAGTTATGGCCGTCAGAGCTTAAAAATCCAGGATTGGGTTTAATGTCAATGGTGAAAAGTTCACGGTTGTGTATCAGTATTGAACATTCTCGCAATATCTGAATTGATGATTCACTGGCAGCATAAATACCTTACACTGTACATTTTGCAGTGTTAAATATGCAGTGTCAAAGTTCATTGACTCTTTCATAATTATTACAACAACAGAGAGATGTGAATATTTACTAGTGTTGGTGTTAATTTGTAGCGTTACTATGGCAATTAGACTCTACAAAGCCCTGCCCAAAGCCCCGCCCACCTCATCCTCTCTCAAACTTTAGAGGCCGCCATTTTCATTGTGTCGTGACTCACGTGGCACCCGACCCCTGGCTCGGACCCCAGGTGTTTGGGTCGCAGCGGTGTTGAGGCCGACCCAGTGTGTCGCAGGCCCTCGCGGCCTTCGTCCGCTGAGATGCAGACGCCCGTCCCTTTACGGGCGTTGCGGCGGTGCTACCGTCAGCGCCCTCCCCGGGGTATACGGATACCCACTGTCTCATGTCGACGTTTAACACTATGGAAATAATTAATTTAACACCAAATCTGATAATGACCTGTGGTGGGAAAATTAATATCCTACTAAATGTAATATTTCCCAAAAGGTTCAGAACACACAGCTCAACTCAGATCGGACAACTTGACAATTAAGTGTTTAATTTCAGCATGGCAAATTACAATTGATTCACAGAAATTTAACAGAAATATGGCTTTGTTCAAAATGTTATTTGAACAAAGGACAGCTCGGGAGAGAGACATGGATTCCCCTCGTCCACAGAAACTGTGCTGAGTTGGGCTTGGCCGCCGTTCTTATAGGGATAGTTGAAAGAGATGCAAATTACATCATTTAGAGAGAGAGAGAATACACATGTCTGCGGTAAAGTCGCAACACCTCCCAGAGGTGCCTTTTGTCTTTAGACAAATGGTGAGACATCAGTCAGCCTCCACAGACCAAATACACTCAGACTCAGTGTTAAATTTAACTCTTTAAGTGTTGATTTAACACTGCAAAATGTACTGTGTAGAACAACAGCAACTCATTCTTATCCGCTAGACACAGATATCTTGCACTGAATATCTGAATGAAACTCTTAGCTTCCAGCCTTCAAACGGATTGGATGTCTCTTGCCATCCAGGTTTTTCGGCATGTTAATACGGCACACAAAGCAGCCTCAAGTTAACACAGCATTCAGTGTGCACACTGGCTGTGTCCGAAATCATTCCCTATTCCCTAACTCCCTATACTCACTATAAGTGAGTGCACTCACTTATAGTGCACTCAACAGCCATGGTCGGTCACTATTTACTCCCGCTGTGCCATTTTTTTGTAGTTTAGGTCATTTTTAAAACGTCCTGCAATGCATTATGGGCTGTATATCGTCTGCGGTACATCAATGCTCACTACTTTTCATGGTGCATTGTGGAATACTTTGAGTGCACTATACAGGGCACATGGAGTATTCCTACAAAATGGTGTGCGCCCCCTATATTGTGCACTATATGGTGAATAGGGAGCGATTCTGGACACAGCCTATAGTTTTTTTCTTTTTCGGTTTTCCGTAGTGCAAAAGGACATACAATTTTTAAAAAATACTGCATAGGTGCACCTGAGACATGTCATCAGTGACAATGTTCAAGCTCAATCAGGGCTTTGAACCGGTTCGAGGAACGAAAACCGGGAACTTTTAGTATTTTCCAGGGAACAGAAACGAAACCGGAAACGTTAATATTTTTTATGTTCCGGAACAGGAACACTTATTTTAAAATAATGGTAACCAGTTAATACCGGTTTTATTTCGTTCCTCAAAAGGAGTGCAATTGGGGATAACTTCAAAAATAAAACAAGAGTATTTACAGAATCTACGATGCCGCTTTGGGTTCGCCGCAACAAATATTAGATAGAATTAAACAGCTGACAGGAACGAAATTAACCGTTCTTGGGGACAGACAAACCAACACTACCAAAAACATAACCTGCTACGCGCAGGTCAAAATAAATGTATACTTATTTAGAATTTTAAAAAGCATAATTTCATTATTTGCA
>OMKY01174393.1:1714-14457 GCA_900302395.1 Bregmaceros cantori
CGACACGAAGTCACGCCCATTCCCAATTTCCCCATGTTAGTTAATGCCAGAAGCTGCCGGAGGCCCGGCGTCCGGGCGGGAACAAAATTCAACATGTAAACCAATCGCTGGGCAGTTTCAAGTGTCTCTTTTACGGTCAGCGTACCAGTTCATGCTTTCTCGTTGAAGTCCCATTGACGTAGCGCAGTCCGGGGGCGTGTCAAAGCAGATCACTTATGCATTTCACCGTATAAGTTCAGATGAGCTGGTTACAACCCACTCCTGACACAAGCGCAACGGAGAAAATGAAAAGAACCGGGAATAAAGTCGTATCAGTTAGTGATAAAAAACGATTATGAAGAAAAATGCAGCACATTGTAGCACATATTTAGTCAATGGCATGTACACACAACAAACAGTAAATTTGACCATTTATTTTTCTGACATGTTAGGGGAAGCTGGGCTTCCCTTGCAGTCTTAAAGCAATCGCCCCTGGGTTTAAGGTTAGCCTTAGGGTCAGGATTAGGTTCAAGGTTAGGTTTAGGGTCAGGATTAGGTTTAAGGTTAGGTTTAGGGTTAAATCATAATCCCGTGGTGACGACGACTCTAAACCTACGACCTCGTACAACATCATCAGTTCAAACAATGAATTTAGTTGTTCCTTGAAGGACTGGGAATTATTTCAATTAAAGTGAAATAAAATAAAGTTTGTTATGGAGCCACGGAAACCCTTAGGTGCCCAGGACTCGTGTGCATTTTTCCATTTGAGCCGTGTTTTGGCTGTGACCCACCTGTTACACGCCTAGTCTTCACAGCACCAAAGGGTGACATATCAAAATTCAAGCAGTTCGATTTCAGATCATTAATCTTTGGACAATCAGCTCTCACATTTTTATCCTGCGTAGTTTTTCCCAAAACGATTGTTAAATTTGAGACACGGTTTTCAGATTCCCGTTCAAAGGACAAAATACCAGTGTTCAGCAGCCGTCACGTCGATGAATGATACATTCTGTGCACCGTAAAGACTTTGTACAATGAAGTGCGGAATGGAAATGTAACATGGAATGTATTATGCAGAACCGAGTAACAAGGTATAGAGTTGTTTCGTCACAGGGTTCTGGGAAGGCTAGGGTCGGGAGAAGGGCTTAGGGTCGGGAGAAGGGCTAGGTTTAATTGGTGATTACGACTCGATACCGTAACAAATCGAGTCTAGTTGAAGTACTACCTACAAGTTCTAGACCACAGTCATTAAAATAATGATTTTAAGATGAATTTTTGTTACGCATGGAAAACCAAACTGGAATTATCAGTTTATCCAAATGAGGAAATGGAATCAGACAAATTAAATTGATTATTGAAATATTCATCCTGACAAAAATAAGAAAGAAGAGTGGAATCTAACGGACAAGTGGAACCATTACCTCCCTCTGCATTTATTACCTCACCCTGAAATATAAAAGAACCGTTTTAAAATGAGTTTTTAGCTGCCAGATAACACTAGATATGAAGATCAACGTTGAGCAGATCACAGCGTCGCTACATTGAGCCCTCCAGCCCAGGACATATTTAAAACCTTATTTTGTGTGCGAGTGTGAGACTGGGAGCTGCTGGCGTGACACGGTACACCACACAATGGTTCAAAAGACTTCCAGAGTTGTCGGGTCATCCGACGTTCTGAACGCACCGTAACAAACACTGCACTGACGTTTCCACTAAAACAAGTTAGCGCTTGTAACTGCATCGGAAGTCCTGAAAATGTCACATGATGGGACGGGAAGAGGCGCGTGAAACGGAACGATTGAGACTGCTGTTGGACGACTGTGTAGAGCTTCTCTTTCGTGAACTCCTTTCTTCCAGAAACACAAAAAATTAATTCATTCCAAATTAATACTCGTGATGACAAGAAAAAATGCCCAATATTAGGTTTCCTTCCTGTGTTCATCTTCCCTGTGACTAGTGTCGTCTCATATGGCGCAATTGTGTTGGTGCACTCAAAATATTTCACTGAAATATAGTGCACTAATAGGGTAGAGTTCTTTGTGAGCAGTTTAGTACCGCCTTAAATCAAGTTTTTCCAACTCTTTGCACTCACCGGAAAGAGCGCTGTTGGGCTTTGGCACGTACTCCCAACACGCCGCCAGTAGGGCGGCGTTCCGGGTCACTGGAACGCCATCAGCAATTTATGTGAAGCTGGACTAATTTTGCTGTGACGGCTGCTAAAAACTAGATTGTTAGGGTGTTTCCACCTTAGAGCAAACTTGATAAAATTGGATGTTATCTGGACATTATTTATCTGGAGCAGTCACCGGCCAGAGTTATGGGACTCTGGGAGCAAAACATTTGTTGGGCGTCAGCTTCTGATGGACTGAAAACACACATTTAGAACTAACATTTACACCAAAATATGCAAAGAGGGGGATGGGGGGTGTTTAATGTGGTTTTGTTTTGTATTTTTTCTTTTGATGTTGTTGTATCAATTTTTCGTGTGAGAATTTAAAAAGCATGGACCCAAAAACATATAGTGCACCATTTGAGACACAGAATATCAGTTACGACCCAAACAGACAGACACATCTGTGTGTGTCGTGTTCATTCACATGACACATTACCAAATAAAATGTTCAGAGCTGCCGAGCAAAAATGTTCCTATGAAACAAAGACCAATTCAGACTTCCACACCATCCATTCAATCTTTATGATAAAAAAATCAAATCACATAAAACAAAAACGAGTAGCAAATCTAGCCAATCTAGACATCTGTTCCATAAAACGTGACCTTGCACGGCTAACACTACACATGGCGCCGGCGGGGGTAGGTCGATGTAGAGGGAGGAGGAGCAAGGTTGGAGTCCAACGACGATATTTAAAACAAACACGATGAGGAGACCATTTACCGACCGGTGTACAAACTCTACAGAATGTTAGGAGTGTTACCGACTCTAGCTTGAAACTGATAAACTCCATCTCGTTAGAGAATCCTTTTCAACCACACCCTAACATTCTGGAGGGCTCGGTTGGTTCGGGCACACCACGGTAGACGGTCAGTCTGTGACCCAAGTCTTCAGAAGATGCGGCCGCGGCTCCTGTTGCCCCGCGTTCCGAAGCCCCGCCCCCGGCCGCCTCGGAAGCCTCCACGCTGCTCTGGAAGCACAAGAAAAAAAACTCAGTTAACAACCTTTACTACATACTGATTTTAAGGATTGAGCATATGGTATTCTGAATACGTGTACACAATATGTGGAGCACGTCAATGCAAATGGTCAAAAGTGAATATAATTTCCGTCTTAAATCGTCATTATTTCCAATGAACGCCTGTGTGGTAAATAGCTTTGACTTAGTTGTCTGCGGTGCGTAGTGCAGACGGAAAGCTGCTTATTGTATGCGTGCACTACGTGCCAAGTGATATGATTTGCCAAAACCAAAAAGGGGTTGAGCCTTAAGACGTTGGAAGTGAGGAAGAGAGTCTCTGATGCTGGTGCCGTGGAGGGACGATGGGTGGCTCACTCCTGTGCCAATTGTCCTGAAGTATCCTCAATAAACCCTGGTGAATAGATCCACACTGTCTGATCATTAGAGAACCTGGTAAGATGACTTGATGATTTGGGAAATCATCCAATGTGTATTCGGCAAATCGTGAATCGTTGCGAAAACAAACTAGTAGCTCACGATTTTAGCAACGACACCAGGATACGCCATGTTTGCGGCGTTGCCCGAGTTATTTAACTCAGCACAGAGTCGTTAATATTGTTAGAATAGAAACCTGCAGAGTTAAACGTAGTACCGTATGTCCCGATGGTGGCGCTGTATTTCCCACTGGGTGGGTTGTAGATCTGTCTGGCATCTCGACGAGGCAGCACAGGGGCCGGCTTCTTCCCTGCGCCACTAGGGGCCACCTCTTCTGACGGACGCTTGGGTCTACACAGGAAACATTTAGGATTCAACATCCAAACAACCACTAGGGGCCACGGTTGGGTCTAAAACAGTTAGGATTAAAGTACCAGAGATAAACACACCTTGTACTCATGCACTGAGCCCAGACTGCTGAGCAGAGTTTGAATAGCATCACCAAGTCATAGACATCTGCACAGCGAAGTGGAAGTGGAAGTCCCTGCTCAAGGAGTCGTAGTTCCGCTTCGGTGCACCTCATATCAACGATATGCCTCAATCGCCCGGCTGTAATTTATACCCTCATGTTGATACACTTGAAGTACTGTAGTATTCAGCATTGAAAGGACAGGACAATAAAACGGCCCATTTTCAAGATAACTGACTAAGAGAGAATCCCAGCATTAGAATCACAAAACACAGTGAAACACAATGAAACACAGCCTTCCTAGGCTAAAAAAAAGGATTATATATGTAGTTGTTAGTAGTTAATAGTTGTTAGTAGTTTAGTAGTAGTAGTTGTTAGTAGTTAATAGTGTAGTAGTGTACTAGAGTACACTGCGTTCCAAATTATTATGCAAAAAGTGATTACTAGTGGTAAGCTAATATTTTTTTGTTTATCACTTAAACTTATTGATGGTGATATGTGTCAGGGATGGTGATATGTGTCAGGGCTCTTTCCATCACTGAAAGCAATTGGAGACACCTGTGCTAATTAGTTTGGCGTGTGGGTCCAATTAAGGGCAAAAGTGCTTAAGAAGGCTGTTCCACATTATTAAGCAGCCTACATGTTCAACCAAAATGGGAAAGAAAAAGGACCTGTCTGCTGCTGAAAAGCAACAAATTGTTGAGTGTTTAGGCCAACGCAAGACTACAATCAACATTGCCAAGACACTTCATCACGATCAAGGCACAATCAAGAGGTCTGTAGCTGATGCAGGGCACACACACACACGTGTGTGCTGATGAGGGAAAAATCTCTCCAACAGACAATTACATCAGATTAAAAGAGCAGCTGCAAAAATATCTTGCCATAACACCAGACAGGTTTGACATTTCGCCCTCCTCTATCCACTGCACATGAGCCGAAATGACTCAGATGGGCACATGATGACTAAGCGCCAACAATGAGGAGGTGGGGTAATGTTTTGGGCAGGAATCATGGGGAGAGAGATGGTCGGCCCATTTAGCATTCCTGACGGGGTAAAAATGACATCCATAGTCTATGTGGAGTTTCTCAAACAGCACTTTCATTTTCATGCATGATAATGCACCGTCTCATGCGGCAAACAACACATCTGAAACTCTGGCTGCCATGGGCATAAAAGTGGACACACCTTGTGGCCCCCATGCTTTCCTGACCTCAACCCCATCGAGAACCTATGGAGCGTCATCAAAAGTAGTGTTTGATGGCGGGAGACAGTTCATATCCAAGCAACAGCTCTGGGAGGCTATTCTGTCCACATGCAAAACAACTGAAGCAAATACCATCCAACACCTGACATAATCCATGGATAACGGAGTTCAGAAGCTCCTATCGAACAGGGGGTTGTATGTTCAAATGTAACATCAAATTTCATATCGTTATAACTTCAAAACTGTTTGACTTTGTTTACCTTTCAGTTTGTAATAACCCATGAATGCTTCTAATTTCACAAATGACCATCTTTTTTGTCCTTTATTAAAATTAAAAGTTTGGAATCTGTCGTCCATAATAATTTGGAACATGGATTTTGGGTGATTTAAAATTTTTATTCTTTATTATTTTATTTATGTTATCATTGGAAAGTTTGTTCATATACCTTTCATTTGCACTCTAATAGTTGATGACTGGAAAATTGCAATGACTGCAATTCATATAGGTACTTTTGGAAATGTGAGAAGAATATGATTTGCATAATAATTTGGAACGCAGTGTAGTAGTTAGAATAGTTAATCAGGTTAAACTCACGCTGTGGCAGCCTCAGGTTTCTGAACAGGTTTCCAGGACAAGGTGACCGTACTCTTGTAGGACGGAGGGTTGTGGAACAGATCCTGAGGTCAACAGGAAACCAACACAAATTTATATCTAAACAGTGACCGGGTCGGTGGTTCAAATAATTATAATCATTTAAAAAAATTACAACAAGTGCATCGGTTTTTAAGACTTAGTGTTTCTGGAACTTTATTAAAATGAGGGGCGGGGTCACATGAACTGGACAGTTCAGAGGAAGGAAGAGAGAAAGGAAGAGAAAGGAGGGAAGGAAGAGAGAAAGAGGAAGGAAGGAAGAGAGAAGGAGGTAGGAAGGAAGGAAGGAAGAGAGAACGGTAGAAAAAGAGAGAGAGAAGTATAAAGCGTGACAGGCTGATCGGCGCAGGTTTCAGAAAAGCCGCAATATCTCCTCTTCAACGTCAAACTTTTTGCGGACACCTGCCTTGGTTTAGCGTAGGATTGCGAGGTGATGGAGAAACCTAGAGACAAGCTGTTTTCGCCACCTTAAAGATTAAAGTCTCGCCTTTCAAACGAGTCATTGCATGTTTCAGTTGCCCTGTCAGATAATATGCTGTGCCCCTACAAAAAACGTCAAAAATGGTCAAAATGTCTGAGAGTTTTGGGCATGATTCCAAAAAAAGGGCTGGTATTCAATGAGTTAATGCATACTTTTAAGTTTTAACACACACTTGTATTTTTAACATGTACTTTCTGTAGTCTTTTCTCTTACCTTGATGAGGACGTGGATGTTGTTGGTAATCTTCAAAGCCACCACCTTCATCTTGTTCTACAGACAACACAAGAGGTTTGAACATCCAACCGACAGTAGATTAGTTAGTGGCTAGTTAGTAGTTAGAATGTTAACCTCGTCAGTCTTCAGGGCGTCTCCAGTCTTCCCCTGCAGGGCCACCCTCAGCTGTCGGATGTAAACTTGCAGACCTCTGGCAAAGTACTGTAACCTGAGGATCAAAGGGATCAAATCAAAATCAAGCAAAGATTCTTTAGTCACACATACATGTACAGTGAAATTCTTCCTCCTACTTTAACCCATCCCTGAGGAGCGGTGGGCAGCCGCGGTGCAGCTCTCTGATGTCACTTCAGTGCGGCTGAAAATACTTCCAAAACGCCGTTATGACAAACTGTGACAAGCTCTGGCCTCCGTGCTTTCCAACTCGGCAGAGGCGAGATTCAGATGGCAATAGGCACATCGTTCTTTTCACGATCCAATCCTTTGACTTTAACGATCGGCCAATCCCCCGTACAGAGTTCTGATCCTTCAAAGATTGGTAATACCCAAACTATTTGGCACAATTGTCAATTTCAATAATAGTCAAAGTAAATAAACGTTCATCATTTGGCTCCCCAACTCATTTACCGATCCTGATCGGGACAAAAAAAAAAAAGTCTGATTGGCCCCAGTTCTGAGAATCGGAGCACCTCTATCTCTTTGCGTACTTTTTTTCCAGTTCTGAACTCACCTGATCTTGAAGTCTTTGAGCTGCTCAGCGTCCACCTTCTCCAACAGGAAGTCCGGAAGTTTCCGTCCCAGCTGGTGGAAGCTGAAGAGCAGACACTCGACGTAGCTGAACTGAAGTTTGGGCTCCTCGCTGGACGAAGTGTTCTCCCTGTTCTCCGCTTCCTCCGGAGGCAACGGCATGTACTCCTAAAATACCGCAAAAAACTCGGCTGACTGGCTGTGCTGTCTACCTGCCCACACCCCCAAGACAGACAATCCACCCACTCCAGTAGAACCGTGCCACACACACCAGTAAACCAACAGAAAAGGTGGCATCAGGTGCCAACATGGTGGCACGTCACAGTTCCGCCAATTGTCACTCTTCCCCCATCGGACGTATCACGTTTTTAACGTGATACTCGATTCTGCATCAATTGCCATCAGCTTTGATGTTGACGCGTCAATTGCTCGAGTATTTTCTCGGCCCCTTACATTTTGGAGATTTCTGGCGCTCGCACGAGCGTCAACTGGTTCATAAAAAAGTTTTAAAACAATTTAGAAAGTGACTCACCAACAGTTTGGTAAACAGCATGTTGAGGTTGGAACCCAGCTTCTCCATGTCACCACAGAACGGACTCATCTCCGCTACCAGCTTCAACACCTTGAGAAACACACAGACATCTGTAGAAAAACAACTCGTAGAGAAACACACCAGACATCTGTAGAAAAACAACTAGAAAAACACAGACATCTGTAGAAAGCAGGGCTTTGAACCAGTTCAAGGAACAAAAACCGGGAAGTTTTTGCATTTTCCAGAGAACAGAAGCAAAACTAAACATTTTTATGTTCCGGAACAGTTATTTAAAATAATTGTGACCGGTTAACACCAGTTTTATTTCGTTCCTCAAAGTTTTCGCTGAAACACGGTCTGTCCCTTAGGTGTCCACTGATCTGCCAGTCTCTGCTGCCGTGCGCCTTCCCAGGTCAACCTGAATTGAAATGCTCCGTGCCAGGCGGTATTTCAATATTTAAATTTGTTTCCTCCCTTACCGGTTTGGGAACGACAATTTATTGGTGGGAGTCATGACCGGAAACGTTCCTGTTTGGAACAAACCAAAGCCATTTTTTTGACCGGCGGTGCCATTTACGAACGTGTTTCCGATCGTGTTCGGGACGTTTCGGAATAAAAACATGGCTGACAGCAACTTAAGGTTGTCTGCTGCCAAGCTATGCATCAGCTGGTATAGCGCAGCGGCAGCGCCCGACTCTTACGCCAACGTCCCGAGTTCAAATCACGTTGCGAAACTGCAAATTGCTCTTTTTTGTTTTTTTAATTTTAGGTTAGGCAATGTTTAGGGGTTAGGCGCAAGTTTGCAATCTCTTGTGTGCTTCTAGTTTTGACAACATGGAACTAATATGGAGTCCACTGACCTCGAGCTGGATGTCGAGTTCTGGCACGGGGCTGGTGAGAGCCGTGAGGTTCGGCAGAACGTGTTCGCAGAAGTAGGTGACGAAGCGTGTGGAGTGGACGTTTTTCTGGGGAAAAAGGGACGTTATTGTGGCAACACCGAGAGGAGAATACAGAAATAGGAGGTTATAAAATTGGTTACACTGAGTATTGAAAGTAACAATGAAGTTAAAAAAAATTTTTTTATTTTCAACACTCAGTGAAATGAATAAAAATAAGTTGTATTTTTAGTAGAAAACAATCTTCAGGATTGGCCGAAAACTGATCAGCCTGAAAGTTCTGTGGACCACAAGTGAATGCAGCCAGCATCGTTGTGCAAATTGCATGTTTAATCTTAAAAATGTATATTTTCATACATTCAAAGCGGGGGTTGAAATTAACTTTTTTCACAATCGTCCCGAAAAACATTGAGCCGCCCCAAATCTTTCCCAAACCGCCCAAAATGTTCTGATTCTGATGCATTAAATAATCGTACATACTCTAAATTGAAATGCAATTTCCTGATGATGTAAATACATTTGCAATAAATATGAGAAATCATTAACTATTATTTACACCTCAACAACTTAACTCACAGAAAAGAGGGGCAGCGCCTGGCGAGTGCACTGCAGCAGTCGGTCCACCGTGTCTAGGTCGGCGGGGTTCAGAGCGGTGTCCAGGAAGGCCTGGTCCACCAGCAGCTCCACCAGCTGCTGCCTTCCGCTGACTGACTGCATGACGTGCAGCGCCGAGACCACCCGCATCAGGAGGACAAACTCCTCCCCAGTTACATCCTCCATCACCTGGGAATCACATGTTAATAACCTCCATCACCTGGGAATAACATATTAATAACATCCCATCACCGGCGAATAATATGTTAATAACTTCCATCACCTGGGAATAACGTTAATAACTTCCATCACCTGGGAACAACATTTTAATAATATCCTCCATCACCTGGGAATAACATGTTAATAGCATCCCCCCCTGGGAATAACATGTTAATAACATCCCCACCTGGGAATAACATGTTAACATCCTCCATCACCTGGTAATCACATCTTAATGACCTTCATCACATGGGAATAACATGTTAACATCCCTGATCACCTTTCTCTCAGTTCCCACACACAGCCAACAAGGTTTGTTTTGTTTCTAATTTAATTTCTGTATGTGTGTTGACACCATTCTGACTGTATTGTGTTCTGTCGTCACGGTTTTGGCTACTGAAAAAAATAAACCCGCAAGCCCGTAAAACCCCTTGGAGGAGTATCAACTACCTCCCCAGTACGCCCTACCACCTCCAAATACTGTTTTCAAACTCCTCCCCAGTACGACCTAACAACTCCTGCATTTTCAAACCCACTTTGAGTATTAATTCAGACAGGCGCTGACACTAGGGGTGCAGAGATCGGTTTGGAACGGATCGGCACACGCCTGATCCGCGGATAGGCGCGTGCGTGGCCGCACACCGTTTCGCTGCGCCCCAGTTTAAAACGGGCACTCTCCCTGCCCCACACAGCCCTGTGTAGCAGAAAAGTGTTCGCACGTACGCACGTACGTACGCACGCACGTGAGAGAGTGTGTGTGTACATGAACGTGTGTGTGTACGCACACACAGTGTGTGCCTGTGTGTGCGTGTGGTCACAGCTGTAGCGCCTTCCCCCTGAAAAGACAGTAAATACATACGCGCGATTGTATTTCAACACACTTCAAGCAAACATTTCAAACATACGGGATTCACAGCTTTTTCAAATTATCCAAGATTATTATTCTGGCAAACGCACGTCACAGTTAAACAAAAGACAAACTTGTGTTCATTTTAGTCTTGTCTTTTTTTTGGGATGATCCGAAAAACCTGTGACCTTTGAACTCTGATCCAAGGATCGGCCCGAACTCAGTCTCTTGATCTGTTGCACCCCTAGCCGACACCATCATGTCGTTTCCTGTGGCTCGATGCGCAACGACCGCCCAAAAGGATAAACATGTTTCAACTTCGGAGTCTTTGGCGTCGTTTTTAGCAGATTGTCCGAGATACTTTGAACCAAACTTAAATATTATTTAATAGACTGGAACGTGTGACGCTGGGTGGGCTGCAGAGTGCGACTGGAACATGTCTAGAAAACAAACCTTTTTGGTCTCAGCGAACACGTATTCCTCCACCTCCTTGGTCATGATGTCTTCAGGAAGCGTCTTCAGCTTGAAGGACAGGAACTTGATGGCTCTCTCCCTCACGATGTCCACCCCTTGGAGGATCTGGGAGAACAGCCCGCCCAGAGTACCTGCAAACATTACCAAATAACATTAACAACACTGCCCAGAGTACCTGCAAACATTAATTTGCAAAGAACATTGATTAACAAGGGCAAGATTACATCCAACAGCTATGGAATACAACTATCAAATACAACAGCTATTAAATATAAACTGGTCGTACCTTTGGCGTCAATCTTGAAAATGGAAACAAGTGCCGTGTTTACTTGATTAAACTCTGCTGCATCATCTGGATAAACACAGACACCACAGAGACAGAGAGAGACTGGATTTTAATGATGATCATGATGATGGCCATGAAATTGAGTTTACATTTGAAGGAATATGAAATCTCAAACATTCTGAGGTAAATCTGACAAGTTTTTCACTGAACTCTGTAAAGATTCCACACATTGTGGAGATCATTTTACACCAGGGTTTTATCTGTCTGTAGCAGCAGTAAACCTAGTAGTCTGTACCAGTAAACCTAGTAGTCTCTACGCGTTAACCGAGTTGTCTACCCGTTAACCGAGTTGTCTACCCGTTAACCGAGTTGTCCACCCGTTAACCGAGTTGTCTACCCGTTAACCGAGTTGTCTACCCGTTAACCGAGTTGTCTACCCGTTAACCGAGTTGTCTACCCGTAAACCCACTTGTCTACCCGTAAACCCACGTGTCTACCAGTTAACCCACTTGTCTACCAGTTAACCCACTTGTCTACCAGTTAACCCACTTGTCTACCAGTTAACCCACTTGTCTACCAGTTAACCCACTTGTCTACCAGTTAACCCACTTGTCTACCAGTTAACCCACTTGTCTACCAGTTAACCCACTTGTCTACCAGTTAACCCACTTGTCTACCAGTTAACCCACTTGTCTACCAGTTAACCCACTTGTCTACCAGTTAACCCACTTGTCTACCAGTTAACCCAGCTGTCTACCTGTCTGTAGTAGCTGTGTGAGGATGTCGGCCACTCGCAGGATGGTCTCTCCGGTTGCAAAGCGGGGAAGCTCCTTGATGGCCTGTCGTCTGATCTGTTAGAGACAGTTGACTGTATTTTAATGATCAGTCTCTCAGCCAGCCCCAGCGGAGACAAGTGGAATTGACAATGCAACAAGTTGAGGAGGCTAGCGAGTGTGTGTTTGTCACGGCCAGCGAGTGTGTGTTTGTCACGGCCAGCGAGTGTGTGTTTGTCATGGCTGTGGTGCTAGAGAAAGGGAGAGAGAGGGATGGGTGAGCGAGAGGGAGAGAGACGAGAGAGCGGAGATAGCGGGCTGTCGCTTACGCCGCCCGGCTCGGGGCCCCGGAACGAGCATTGTTTTAATAATGAATGTGGAGCTGGGCTAATGTGGAGCCAACTTCAGCTTCCACTGAATCTTTCAAGAATATGAGCGCGATTGCCAAGATGCTAGTTTAGCCCTAAGCTATAAGAAACACCTCTACGAATTCTACCTATATGTAACACATTAAATCGATTGCTTGAATTCTGTGTGTCTTATTCGATTGTCTCAACGAGCCAGTATTGCCATTTATTACTGCACTATATTCTTCACAATACATCCAGAAGCACTAAAACAACTTTGTTAACAAGCGCATACACCGTGATCTGTGTGTGTCGCTCTCATCTTGTATGGTGCGGCGAGCAGGGGAACACTTGACTATAGCGCGCGGGCAAGTCCCTAGGCAGGTCGCCTCCCCTTACGGGGGCGCGCATTCGGAGACGCCCTATGTACTCCGAATAGACGCC
>OMKY01174409.1:0-12381 GCA_900302395.1 Bregmaceros cantori
GGGGAAGATATACAGCCTATCTTAAGTGTATGATAAGACAGTGTGTTTGTAATATAACGGCATTACAATATAAATGTTTGTGTGTTTAAAAAAAAAAAACCAAGATCGTGACATCGTGATATGCACTCCAACGATCATGATCTACTTCTTTTCCAAGATCGAACACCCCTAAGCAGTAGCGATGGGCAACTGGCAGCCCCCGGGCCGCACGTGACCCACGCCCAACTTCTCACTCAGGTCATGAATACAAGTGTGTGTAGGCACTGACCGATAGCCTTGGCCACGTCGTCCAGTTTGTCCTGAGAGCGGCTGACCAGAACCATATTGAAGCCTCGACGGGCCAGCTGGACCGGGAAACGCACAGAACAAGTTAGAGCTGGATTGAGTGGAGTAGGGCTGCAACTAACGATTATTTTGATAATCGATTAATCGGCCATCTTTTCTGACGATTAATCGATTAATCTGTTCATTTTTTTCCTTTGAAATCATAACATTTGTATTTTCGGAACAAATGTCTTGGCTGGAAAAAAGTGTGAAGAAAGAGGAGGAGACATGCGGCAAATGTCGGGGAGGGGCACTTGTGTGGCACTTGTGTGCTTCGCAGTGTACTCACCCTTAACAGACTGACCTACTGCGGCGCACAAAATTGTAATTATTATCAACCTGAAACAACGTTGAACAACATATTCAACACATTTAAGCAGAGGAGTGACCAAACAAGGAAACGATTAATCGCTGTCGATCGACAAATTAGTTGCCGATTAATTCAATAATCGATTATCATCGATTAATCGATTAATCAGTTGCAGCTCTACAGTGGAGATATCCATATCTATATCTATATGAACAGAAAACTGAAATATTTATACATCAACTAACCCAGGGCAACTCATTGAGTGGTCTGGCAATTCAATTACCACTATAAGGAGATTCAATGTCATATTGCATTGTGATGGATCACAATTTAATCTGAAAAAAAAGGTTTATGACATTTTTAAAGGATAATGTTATCGAATGTCCTGTTGCAAAATGAAGTATGACTTCAGAGTAAATAATTAAATTGTCCTTGTTTCTAGAAATAAAAAGTAAAATGTGCTTCAAAAGGCACCACCATTCTCTCTGCTGTTAATTATTAACCGATATTCTGAAATCAATATTTTTGATATCTCTAGCCTGGATTTATTTTGATTTTCATCAAAATATTTTTTCCCCACAGTACACCATCTAAAAGTAATGAACAATGTAAAGAGTATTCAATAAATCTTTATTGAAATGTTACAAATATGCAAACAATGTACACAAGTGGTCTTACCTCCTCTGCGTAGGCCTTGCCTATTCCATCAGTGGCGCCCGTCACAACTGGGAGCAGAATAACAGTGTTATCAAAAACAACAATGTACAGACAGGGGGGGATAATCAACAACTTTCATCACAACCACTGTAGAGCTGTGAATATTCCCTCAAAATATGATTCAAATTATTTTAATTGAGAAAATCAAATAAACAATCAAATTTTACATTTTTTTCTTAACTACCAGTATGCTACTTCCATGTGTAATTCTTTGTTTTCTAGAAGTTTGTTCAACCATGTCTGTGTCATAGTGTTCAAAATAAACAGAAGTTAAAAAAAAGAAATCATTGGTATACTGTATTCTATATGATCCTACTCATAATATTCTGCATAATTGATATCTTTAAATGGTTTGCAATTGCATTATATAAATATGTATTGTTTTGTTTTGTTTTTTTCCTCAAGAGACTCAACTCCATCTCATGTTGAAATGTTTAATGGCTCTGTACTGTTTATCCTAAAATAAAATGGCATTCATTCATTCAATTAAAAACAACATAGCGGCCACAACATGACTTTGCAGCTAGCGTCGGAGACAAAATGATCAGACTCAAATTTTTATAAAATTCACGATCAAAGCTGCACAAAAAAAAAAGTCAACCTTTGTTCGAATCACGAAGTTCGTACCGACAGCGATAAACTACATCGAGGCGCCAGTATGCCACCTTTCATAGCTCAGTCAGTGCATCAATTTAACCCTGTGGGCACCGCAGGCAAATTTCCCATTAGAACTAGACGCCGGCGTTCTGACGTCACTGCGCTGCATGACACGAGCCTGACGGCTGGGAATTGTAGTTATTCTGTGTTAATAATATATTATATTGTAGTTGAGCTAATATTTCCCAGTATACTAGCCCAACTATCCATCTGATCAAGTCAAGTGGAGAGACGTCCAGGTTGAAGATGCATCCAGACGCTCTGGAAATGTATTCATACAACACTTCGATATATAGGAACATGAACTCAGGCTTTTAGCCAATCACAGCATCACAGCACATTGAACATCCAATTAGAGCACAGGACTGTATTGAAGGACTGTATCGTGAACCAATAGCATTGCAGCACTTCTGGGCGATCAAGGAAAGTGAGATAGTTTCCAACCAATCATAGGACTTGAGTTTTGGTCGAGCTACGAGGGGAGAGAGAGAGAGCGAGGTTTCGAAAACGAAACCTAGCTTGGATGGAAAACAAGCTAGCATTGTCCATTGTGAACTGCAGGTGTCTGCATTGGAATGTAGGGAGTTTAGCACTGACGCTTACAGCTGATAAGGCGGGACCACTTAGTATTGTGATGTTCCCAAACTGTGGTCGGCGAGCCAGTAGGATGAGGAGATGTATACATATATGTAAATATATAAAAATATGTAAATATATTCTTTATGCATAACTATAATATTTCTAATTATTATATTTCTTTGTTGAACTAATGCCTGCCCTGGAGCTATACTCTGTGCTGACGGCGCTAAAAGTTTCACGGTAAGAATATTTAAAAAATGATAATGTTCATCTTCATGCCATACATCATTCTTTTCAGAACAATCATGGCAACATGGAAAAAAATATGAGGGAGTGATTATATTTTTCTCTTGCCCGCACGACGCGATTTGAAACGTCAAAACGTAACTTTTCTTTAGAAGCTTGGATAAGTGAGTGTTTCTGAAATGTTACTTGGTCCACCGTAACCATAATTACAGATTCCAGGGCCCACTTATCCACAAACAAGCTAGAATTTTTATAGAATTTTAGGACAATGTTTACCACGTTTAAAAAAAAAAATTCAAATTAAAATGTCTCAAAACATTAAAAAAAAGATTCCTAAAAAAACTATTAAAACTCACGATCATATATATTTATCTTTGTTTTTATATTTCTATCCCCTCATAAATGTATGATGAACTAAATGGCCTTACATGGAAAATTAAAAAAATAAATAAAAATAAATAAATCACCACCATTTATGTTTTTATGAAATCCACAAAAAAGTACCCTCTCCCATCCACTGGGGGGGTTACACATCACATCATAAAATATTTAAATAGTCTAAGGTGATAGCTTACGGGGGTTGAAAAAAAGGAGCCAAATTGTGTTTAGCAGTGACAATGTTTGATATGTTTTATCTGTGGTTGTTTGGAGCATAGTTTATTGTAGCCATATGGCTTGGGGCCCAGAGACTTAATGAATAATTGTTGAGAGACTGCACAGCAGCGAAGACAAATTGTTATTTTAATTGTCATTCTAATGAAATAAGATTACAAATTGGACTTTTGTGAAATGAGATCTCGGCTGGCAGTTAACTCTTAAATCATTTTAAAAAATGCAAGACACAAAAAAAAACAAAAAAAATGGGAAAACAGTTTGAGGTCACTTCACATCCTTATCTGCCAATACATAACAGCATATCAGTAGTACGGTATACAATATCACATTCTAGCCTTTCACCCAATTACCTTCAGCCTATTGCCACTGATAGCAACCTTCAGAAGACTTTACAAATTAGTCATTAGGTTAGTTCTGTTTGCATTTTTTTGCATGGGTTGAACTAGGCGGTCCTGTTTACATACTATTAGAAATATATTTTTGGCACACACTGTTGAATGTACATGTCTTGCTAGAAGACATAGTTTTTCGGTTCCTTCTTGTCCAAATAAAATGCATCTTTAGCAGGAATGAATGAATAAAGTCTATGCCGATTAGTAAATAAAGCTTGCAAGTCTCAACATTCTTCTTTTATAGTGACTTATTCCGACTTTTGAAGAAGAAAAAAAAATCATCAAAATTAAAAATGTTAACACTAAAAAAAAAAGACTTTTAAAACCACCTCAACTTTAAGTATTGGGAAATTAAGACCATGGTCGTTAACTACTGAAATTGCAAAACATTCTATACATTAAATTAAGTATCCATATTGTAAACATTACACACACACACACACACACACACACACACAGGATATTGCAACATTACCGTTTACGTTAATTTGTAGCGAGTTTGTATCCGAGTACGACAGATTAGTCCCTCAATAGATTAGTTGACTAATCGTTTCCAATAATCGACTGCCAGTCGGCTATAATATTATTCATTTTATTTATTTTTAAAAATGCATAAATCACTCACGAGAAACATCTCCCCTCACCTGCCCATGCTCCAAACTTGGCCGGGGAGACGAGACGCCCGTTGCCCAGGAGCCAGACTCGCGCCCCGGCTACGATCCCCCACACGGCCCGCACAGAGAGCCATATCGCCGTCACTGCTCCGAGGCAGAGTAGAGGAGTCTCCAGCACGTCCCGTCCCGACATTATGTTAGTATTTCTTCAGGTCTAGTTCACTTAAAATAAAACTCACGGGTTCGTCACTAGGACAGTCGGTGGCAACAGGGAATACTGTCAGAAAGGAGCCGCGCAGCACCACTTCCGTAAAGGTGCTAGCAGCTTCAGTGATGGTCAGCGGCTCTTGCGATTGGCTGAAACGAAATCTTGTTCCATCTCATTGGTCGAGAGGGAGTAGGATGATCGCATTATCGAAGAAGTGTGCAAATGGAGAGCATGGGTGGGTTGGAGTATTGCCGGTCACGTGATATATTAATGTCGGGGTACTTCCGGTGCCTGAACGTCACTTCCGGTGTCATATACTTGCCGTGTATTGGGCTATTTTTACAACATGTCTATTCGGTGGGAGCACACACCTACAGGGTTATTAAAAAATTGTGGTGGAAACTTGCGGGGTGCTATGGAGACCAAATGTTATCGTGCGGATCTGTGACCCACAAGCGCATGATTTAATTAATAATCAGTTCAACCCGTTCCATTGTCTCATTCCTTTTGGAAGAACTAGTAGAAACAGCCAGCCTATTGGTCCAGAAGAACGTGTGACCACTCGGTGAGTAACTTTAAGTCAGATTTTTACTGTATTCCATCAATATTTATACAAAAAGGTTAACGAAGCAAGGGGAGTGATGTGTAACGGGTCACAGACCGGCATCTAGTGGTCGGATTTTGAATTCGTGAACGCTTTGTGTGGTTTTTGTGAGCCACCGTGGTCGACTACGACAAGATTAAATGGAACTCATACAGGCACCGGAAGTGTGTTTCACCCGACGGGACAAAATGCCAGCCCCCTGTATTTCGCGGCTAAACTCATCTATAGACGAGTTTGTGGGATACTGCCGGTCTCTGAACGTTACTTCCGGTGTCATTTACCTGGCGTGCATTTGGCTATTTTTCAACGTGTCTATTCGGTGGGAGCACACACCTACAGGGTTATTTAAAATTTTGGTTGTAACTTGCGTTGTGCTATCAGGCTGTAGCTCCAGTGACGTCACGGATGGGCGGTGGCCATTGCAGATCCAGCGTGTTGGATCTGCAATCTGTTTACATACAGTCTCGCTGTGTGCCCAGAGCGTGCAGAGACACAGCTAGAGAGAGAGAAATTACTGTTAAAATATGTAAAATATAAATGACAAAAATGTTAAAATCTAAGAAATGATGTGGGATATACAGGGACACGCTAGAAAAGGAGGCCAGAGATAAATATTTAGAAAAGATAATCATTATAAACGGATTGAACCCCTACCAAATATCAACAAGTGAATGGAGTGAGGACAATAATCTATTACTGCCACTCACTGTCACGGACATATTTGCCTACCTTGCCTGTGGTACACATATCAAGTTTAAAAATAACAAGTCACTCAACTACACATAGACCCATGGGTGAATGCTGCCATCTTCTGACAGTAAATGTTAAATGGTAGGGGACCAATCCGTTTATAATGATTATCTTTTCTAAATATTTCTCTCTGGCCTCCTTTTCTAGCGTGTCCCTGTATATCCCACATCCTTTCTTAGATTTTAACATTTTTGTCATTTATATTTTACATATTTTAACAGTAATTTCTCTCTCAAACCGTGTCTGTATACGCTCTGGGCACGCAGTGAGAGCGTAAACATACAGCGTGCGGGATCCGTAATGGCCGCTGCCCACCTGTGACGTCACGTTCTACAGCCTGATTCCTCACCCAAATGTTATCGTGCAGATCTGTGACCCACAAACACATGATTTAATAATCCGTTCAACCCGTTCCATTGTCTCATTCCTTTTGGAATGACTAGTAGAAACATGGAACGGGTTGCTGATTATTAAATCATCCATTTGTGGGTCACAGACCATGCACGAGACCATCCTTTTTAAATAACCCTGTAGGTGTGTAACCAAATACACAGCAAAATAAATGGCACCAGACGTGACATTCAGAGAACAAATTTGTACAACAGATTTTTATGTATGTATGTATGTAAAGTCTGGTAGTGGACCAAGGTAGGAGGACACCAAACATGCTTGTCGCATTTGCTGGATGCCCCAGGGGAAATCTTATACACAACACAAAACGCACACCAGTTAAAAATCCGACCACTAGATGTCGCTCTGTGACCAGTTATCACCCCCCCCTTGCTTCGTTCACTATTTTACAAAAATATTGATGAAATACAGTCAAAATCCGTCTTGAAGTTGCTCACTGAGTGGTCACATGTTCTTCTGGACCAAAAGGCTGGCTGCTTCTACAACGGGTTGCACTGATTATTAAATCATGCATTTGTGGGTCACAGATCCATACGAGAGCATTTGGGTGTGGAATAGCACACTGCAAGTTACCACCATCCTTTTTAAATGTAGGTGTGTGCTCCCACTGAATAGACATGTTGAAATATAGCCAAAGACATGGCAAAATTAATGGCACCGGAAATGACGTTCAGAGTACAGATTTAATGCCCGCCGAACGCATCTATAGGCTGATTCATACCCTACTTGTGGCTGATTACATACCTAATCCGTCCGTACGTACGCCACCTTCATACCTCCACAGATCTTTTATGTTAAAGTGTTCAATAACAATGTGTCCTCTAAAAGGCAAAATTGGCACCCGCACAAAAATACATAAATATCTTGTTACTTTTGCCGTGGACATTCACATATTTTCATTTCACAGCATCACCGGACATTCCCACAGCCTCCCCTATTTGTTGAAAAGAAAAAGTGCTCTGCCGGGTCTCGACGCATCATAAATGTACGGATAACTACGCACCAACTCTGCAAATCTCCCCTCTTATTCTTGTGTTATTTTGTGACTTTGTTGCCATTTTGTCCTCAACATCACCCCCACCCTTTCTGGTAATATTGCTCCATTTCATCCGTTCGCACGTAATCATAAGGTCATGTGAAATGCTCCGGACGTATCCGTATCCGTAGTTTACGTGAGGTATGAATGGGCCTTATGGCTGTGTCTGAAAGCGCTCCCTATCCTCTTCTCCCCATATAGTGCACTCACTTATAGTACACTCAACAGCAACGGCCGAGATTTACGACACTAGAGTCAACACCGTCAAATGTATTCTAACATTTATAATTATAAAATATACAATTGTAAAATTCATCAATTATCACATAAAGTCAAACGTACTTACATTCATAAATATTTAACGTGGTCGGTCGCTATTTACTCCCGCCGTGCCATGTTTTTACAGTGTAGATTATTTTTAAAACCTCTTTTCGTGTGGGGTACATTGATGCTCACTAATTTTCACAGTGCATTGTGGATTACGTTGAGCGCACTATGTAGGGCACATGGAGAATTTGGACACCCCTACAAAATGGCATGTATTTATTTTATTTATTCCATATACTTACTAACCTCTCTCGTTTACACTCCATTCATATGGTTATGATTGTTGCTGCTCTCCTTTCCCTGTTATTTTAATTGTGGATGGATCTGTCTGTCTAACTGTTTGTCTGTTTCTGTGTGTGTGTGTGTGTGTGTCTGTCCATCACATCAAACACAGAATGTATTTAGGATGTTTTGTTCCCATCTGTTTTTTGTTCCATTTGGATCACAGGACATACTGTTCAAGTCCAGCTGTCCTCCAGACACCATTTGGACAATGCATGTTTATAATACACTTTGTACAAACATAATTTGGGAAGGGTTGACTTTTCTTTTTTTACCTAAAACACACTGTAATCGTGCTGCCCAGTAGTTCAGTCGGTTAGGCAGTGCGCTGGAAAGCACGCATATGCCTTAATGGCGCGGTGAGTCGGTGGTTCGAATCCCACCACCGTCGTATTTCCCGCATGTCTACCCCCCCGTCTTCACCTGTTTCCACTAACCCTAATAAATAAAGCTTGGAAAAAAAAAACCAGCCTGAATGGGCTGGAAAAACAATTTTAAAAAAACACTGTAATCAAATAATTTCAACCAATATCTCACCATCTGCAGATAAACAGCTTAGAATTCCAGTGGGCAGGTAAAGGAACGCAAGTACCAATTTTTCCGGACTACAAGTAATAGAAGCTTTTTAGTATTCCTTTAATTTATGCAGAGGCAGACTGATGACTGACATTGGCACATAATAATATTATAGAAATGTCATCTGACCAGCACTTAGCCCCAACCTGGCAGAACAGAGAAACATAGGAATTAATATTATTATAAATTTTATTCAGAGCCATTTGCCATTTATGGCACTTGAAGAGGGTTTCGAGCTACATGACGTCAACTAATTATAATGGCCCAATGTTTATGAGTGTTACAGCCATGGTGTGAGCAAATGAACACACACACACACACACACATCTGTTAACATGTTTAATTATTATTGATACACAGCAGCTGTGGAAACAAACATTTATGACAATACAAACAACAATTGCACGGCCTCTCTCTCTCTCTCTCTCTCTCTCTCTCTCTCTCTCTCTCTCTCTCTCTCTCTCCCACTCTCTCTCTCTCTCTCTCTCTCTCTTGCTAGGAAGTTTCTTTTCTTGCTCTGTGGTAAATTGCATTGACTTTGTGAATACAGTCACCTCAGGCGGCCACACATCCATTAATGCTTTTATCCAGTATTCAAGCTCTGTAAGCAAGCTGGGACACTGTGGTAGTATGTTGTATGTATACAGCGAGTGCTACCCGTCATGCACCCACTACACCCATCTGCTAATCTGCCATCGTCGTTGTTGCATCAACGTCTACGAATGGTTAGAACTCGACCTACCGGCCCTAAACAGGACAACACTGGATCGGCACCCCTGGAGATATTGCTATATATACACTCTGATATTATAATGATGTATCTAAGTGACCACCGGCTTGTAAGAAGCATTAGCACACCCTGGAGTAGCCTGGTGAGCCAGAAACAATGCATCATCCACGCATCGCACATCGCTAGACGGTACATTGGGTCTGGGATAATAAAGCAGACACCGCCCGTATAGAGGGCTAATCGAATTATTTGAATCAAAGTGTGGGCGGAATTTGGTATGAGTGGTGCGCTGTGACTGGATAACACCATTTGATTGACACTTTTTTTTACACCTTTTTGACCCTGCTTTTACCAGACCCAATGAATGTTCTAATCACGTGCAATGCGTGGACAATTTGTTGGTTCTGGCTCGCCAGGCTAACCCTGGAGTATTAGTGTCAACTAATTAAACTAATTCTATCTCTAAAAATGTCAGCACTTCGCAGTTTGGCACACATTAACATATTGAATAAAATCTAATAGACTGTCAGTTTATAATCGAAAGCAAACTCACATCAGTGAGCACAAGAATACACAGAATACTTGACTTGCTACTTGACTTGTTTCCCTGAATCGAATTCAAATTCTGAGCTGATCACACCGTTGGGTAGTTGTGTTTAAAAAGTACTTTAGTGCTGTCGCGGTGGCTCAGTCTGCACACATACAACACGGTGAATCGTGGGTTTGATTCTCCCCACCATCGTATTCCCCGCACATCACGTCCACTAGCGAGTAAGGACTAACAGTTTGGCTTGTCACTAGACTCTAGACGGCGACCTGGGGATTTAGAATCAGTCAGCAAAACTTTCTGGCTTTGCCACAGTCTTCATGCTGTCCATAACTTATTATACATTTTGGCATTTTTGTTTGTTGAATTTCAGCCATCATCTATTGTCAATAACAAAGTGGTTGGAAATAAAATGCAGTCTGCAGTTATGAGAATTCAACAGCAGGTGGGAGCATGGTCCATGACACACATGCTGGTACTGTCTCATATGTTGAGATACATATTGAAACAATTTTCATGCACATTTTTACAGAATTGGAACATTTACATTCCCCCATGGTTCTTTCAAATTTCTTTCATTTTTAAAGACGGGGACGCCAAAGAGCGGCTCTGGGCAAAGGCTTGCAGTTGCTAGAGCAACCGCAAAATATGTCTTAGCAACTCCAAAGCAACCCCATTAATGATGTAATTGTTGTGTTAAATAAATTAATATATATTGTGATCATTTAATGACACATTTACTGTGTTTTTGTATGAACAAAAGTGAAAAATATCAAAATGATAGACTCGCGTCTCATGGGAACTACCTGCACGGGTCCCTAACCATCAGATGCATTGCAGTCTGGCACTGGCTCTGGAGGGATTCTCAACCCCTGGTATAGACAAACAATTGAGTTTATAGGAGGTCAATTGAGTTTATAGGAGGTCATGTTAGGTACGGTGATTATTGCTTGTGGTTATGGTTCGATGGTATACACATGCACATATTGGACCGCTGCAAATCTCCAACCGATGCTAAATTGCACCTAGGGGTGTTTTGGACTACTATGAATTATTTAGGCTGATTGGCCAGAGGTGTTCGCACCAGACGGGCTGATCAACCCCTGGGACCCACAGGACGATGGAGGACGTCTGGTTTGGGGTTGAAACGTCCAAAGAAGTCGTTCTGAACCACTGACGATGCGAACACAGTGATTTTAGGCCTCGGATTTTGGACTCCAACTCTGTGCAAAAACTGACTGGAAATATGGTGGGGGTGTCATAGAGGTTTGTGATGTCGCAGAGCTGTTGTCATGGAGGTTTGTGATGTCATAGAGCTTCTGTTTTTAACTGGACTGTTGGGGCCCCCCTCCGACACTTTTGAGTGCTGATTCAGACAGTCGTCGGCCCAAGCATTAACCTTGGGGTGTCAACAGCCGTGGCGGGCGCGGGGATTTAGAACAGGGGGCCCTTACATCGTTGGGGCTTTGGTTTCTTTATCTCTCTCTGGCTTTAGTCACGAAGCTTGTCGCTTTTGCTGGGCACCCCAGGGGAAACCTTAAAATACAACAACACACAGTGTCCCAGCATGGATGTATTCAACACGTATAAAATGAATTGGTGTCTTTGAGATGGAACTCAGGGGGTGGCTGTGCTGGGCAAGCACAGGGGCAGGTTGGTGAGATGCGTGAGTCGGTGTTCCAGCCTGGATGTATATCAACTCAGAATTTTTTTTAGTGTCAGAGAACAAGAGAACAAACTTGTCACCAAGCTAAACTGCTTACTACAGAACATGGAACCGCACCTCAGTCGGCCAAAATGAGCGACTATCCTCCTTTCCTCCTGGGCATCGAAAAGTCAACCTGGGCGAAAGAGACAACAACACATAAAGAACCAGTCAGCCACACATGCAGAGAGTTTATCTTCAAGGTAGAGCAGTTGATTTAATTCAAAATGTTTATATAGTTTCGTCCAAGGCCTGCAGTTGGCAATGTTAGTTATAGGTGGAATAGCTGAGATTATTTTTTTACTTTGGAAATTTCTGTATCAAATAATATTCAATTAATCGTTTTATGGAATATTGTTGTCATGATCTGTAGTAGTAATAGTAGTAGTAGTTTATTTGTCCCAAAAAAAAGGGACATTCGTCTTGGGTGTGCAGGCTGTTGCGTACAAACAGTGTCAATACAACACTAAAACAAATACAACACTGAACGGGTGAAAAACCAACAAATAAGACAAATCAGACAAAAAGGGAAAACAAAAGCAGTACAGATACACATTAAGCAGCCACCCTGTCTCTAACGAGCATTCAGGAGCGTTATCGACAGCGGCACAAAGGAACGCTTGAATCTGCCTAATGCTGCATGTTGTTAAATTAAAGTCTTCCTATTGGTCAATATGAGTATATACCAGCAGTCAATGCGAGTATATACCATATATGTCAAATAGGGGGGTGATGTGTCTCAGTTCTGTTG
>OMKY01174417.1:0-16054 GCA_900302395.1 Bregmaceros cantori
CCTGGATGGCCCCGCTGCAGCTCTACAACAGGGACGCCCCCGTGGTGAGTACGGGGACACTCCCAAGGCAAGTCCGGGGACGCCCCCGCGGTGAATCCGGGGACGCCCCCCGCGGTGAGTCCGGGGACGCCCCCCGCGGTGAGTCCGGGAACATCCGCGTGGCGAGACGGGAGAGGCCCCCGCGCCGAGTCCGGGAACACCCCCGCGCCGAGTCCAGGAACGCCCCAGCGCCGAGACGGGGGGAAGCCCCTGCACAGAGTCCAGGGACGTCCCCGCGTCAGTGTTTTCAAATAATCTCAACTAGAGCTTCTGTGGCCAATTGGTGGTTTGTGGCAGCGATCGGACAGAAAGCCTGGCTCTACAATATTCCTGGGAACATACCGTCGGAGACGGCTGCATACGCCTAGTTTTGTTTATGATTTCATGTTATATTTTCAGTCATCATCAATTCTTTTTAACTCTCATTCTAACTACATGTATGTTGAATGCCATCAGATGGTGCCACTGGTCAACACCTGCGATGGCTATCCTTCACCTCCGAGAAACTTCATCCAACACAACCCTCACAGACAGAGGTACAGAAATGCACCAAAATTGAATCACTTGTTCCCTGTGTTGATCCGTGCACAACTTTTTCAGTCCTGCTGACAGCCAAACCAACGCGATCGAAAATAACCTGCTCGGATTATACATATAAAGTATATATGTATGTATGCTGTTTTTATTCCAGGGGTGGTAACAGGCGGTGGAGCTCAGACAGTCCCGGCTCGGGGCCCCGTGGCCGTGGGCGGGGGAACTCACGGCGGGAGCCACACGGAGCCGGTCGAGGTGGCGAGCGAGCTGGAGAGAAGGACAGAGGCGAGCCCCCCCGGCGAGCCAGCTGGTCAGTCTGTCATCATACTTCCAGAGATAGTGTAGTTAAAGTAAAAAATAAAAAAAAATCTACTCGATTGCATTTTTTTCATATATAGGATAAAGTTTACCGTATTTTGCGGACCATTGAGTGCACCCCTGTCATTTTTAAGAATACATGGAAGTGTATTTATACAAGCCGCACCGGCCTAAACGCCGCGGCCATCTACTGAACTGAATATTTAGTTTAACTGAACAGAACTGATCAGTTTCCGAACGGTGCCCAGGAACAACGCCGTTATTGATCGCTTTACTCGTCATCACTGAACCCATCAAAGTCCTCTTCCTCAGTGTCGGAGTGGAAAAAAAGGCAGAAAAGCTAAGTCACATACCGCTTCTGTGGCGATTTGTGTTGCCCTGGTTCACCTCAGGGCTCGGGGTGAACCCTGACACTTGTGCAGGTCCAGCCTTTCAAAACTCATTGGTGATGGTAGATTTCGTCGCTCTTTTCCAAGCAGTTAGGATCCACCGACCGACGTCAGAAAATTATACTCGTCGCATGCGGGCAGTGTTTTTTTGCGATTCGCCAAGTCTCTCATTCTGAGCGTTGTTTACATGCAACATAGAAGCTATCATGTCACACTAAAGCAACGGCGGCTGTGTGTCATGCGCAGATACCACGCTCTATTCTATATATTTTCCACACTATAATTTTATATTTATTTTCCACAGTGTAGTTTATATTATTATATATTTTTCACACTCCAAGGTACTCTGTCTATGACTATGTCCATTAACAAAGAAAGCAAGCCCTTTGCCATTGCCAAGCTTTGTGAACCACAAAAATTCAGATATAATACGCACCGGACTATAAGTCGCTTGTTTTTTTTAATTGCCTTGTAGGTGCAGAAGGTACCGTATTGATGAGACCAGCATTTTGATAAATGTATTTAATTTCTGTTCCCAAGGAGAGGAAGTTACGCCCAGCGGAGGGAAGACCGGCGCTCTGGACAGAAACAGAGTCCGTACAGCAAGGTAACTCTACAAGGATTACATAGTAATACTTTCAAGTACAAAATGTCATTTTAGTATGTACTATTAGGAGATGGATTATGTCACTTGTGCGTCTGTGGGAGGAGCTCGTTGATGCTAGAGGATCCAGAATATGAACCAAATATATAAAGAGACACCCTCACAGACCTCGCAAATCCTGGCGCACACACATACGCACACATTAACGCACACAGACAAAGCTTCGCCTGTGTGTGTACGTGCGTGAGCGTGTGTGTGCATGGTGCACGCACGCGGAGGCACCCAGCGGACCATGGTCAAGTGAACGCGCACGTGCACACACTCGCACACGATAAATGTAAACAATGCTGCATGTCTCAAGCTCCGCCTGGAGGCGGAAGAGCAGGTGGAGCAGCGCCCCGCTCCTCCTGAAATGAGGTGCTTCCCTTGGAAGCACCGTTTGTGATCTGCCTTTGATTATCACCCTAACAGGCTGGATTTGCCAATGAATTTGTAAATTTGATGCCAACTCTCCAGCGTTGTGTTCAGGACGCTGCCGTGGAGACGCCCGCCCCGCAACGTGCATCCCCCAGTCCAGAGTTGGGTCCCACCAGCTTCCCCCCGCTCCCGTCTGCCACCCGGTGCCAAGACCCTGAGGGAACGCCTGCCAAGACCAACGCCGCCGCCGTGTCCCACTGCGGGGCGCCCACCATGGCTGAAGTGGTGAAGACCACGAGCACCGCCACGTCTCACTGCGGGGCGCCCGCCAAGACCACCAACACCAGCGCCGTTTCCCACAGCGGGGTGCCTGCTAAGACCACCACGTCCCAGGGCGGGGCACCCGCTAAGACCACCACAGCCGTGTCCCACGGCGGAGCGCCCGCTAAGACCACAGCCGCCACGTCCCAGGGCGGGGCGCCCGCTAAGACCACCGCCGCCACCGTGTCCCATTGCGGGGCGTCTGCTAAGACCACCACCGCCACGTCCCACTGCGGGGCACCCACGAGCTCCGAAGGGTCCCATTGCGGGGCGCCCACCATGGCTGAAGTGGTGAAGACGTCTCACGATCCGGGTACGACCACCAACACGACCTCCAACAACGCCCGGTGTGAGACCGTGAAGTCTCAGGAGTCAGCGACCAGCCCCATGAAGACTCGGAAAGACCACACAACACATCTGTGAGTGAACAACAAGGGACGTGTGTCATGATATACAAACTGGAAATGAAGTAATATACCAAATATATACCGACGACACCTTGTTTTCCCGACACAATAATTGCGAAACTCCAATGTTCCGTCAGATTAATGTCGGAAGATCGGTATATCTTGCTCTTCCGACACTGGGTGGCATCCCACTCTTCCGACACTATCATGAAAGTTACGAATGTAACTACGATTCTATGAATCCCGAATGACCGCCAGGGGGCGGTGCTGAAAGCACAGAATATCTCCTCCGCACCTGCGCATTTCGAGTGTTTATACCAGAATCGTCACTCGTGACCCCTGGGTGAACCGGAAGGACCCTCATCCAAAGGATGAGGGTCGGCCACGTGCACCCTGTAGAACCTTGTGAACGTGCTCGGTGATGCCCATGAAGCCGCCAGGCAAATGTCTCTCAGGGGCACGCCTCTCAAGGGAGCCCATGAAGTGGCAACACTCCTAGTGGAATGGCATCGAACCCCTGTCAGCACAGGCCGGCCAGACGTACTGTAGGCATGGCTAATTGTATCCGTAATCCAGTGGGACAGACGTTGCGTCGAGAGAGTGCAACCCCTGTTACGATCCCCAAGGCAGACGAATAGTTGGTCGGAGCGCCTCAGATGCTCAGTAGCCTTGATATAGAATCTCAGAGCCCTGACCGGGCAGAGTAGCTCTGTCCTAGCCGAGTAGGCTGGTTAAGGTGTGATGTTGACAGCACCTTTGGAAGGAATGCGGTGTTCGGCCACAGAACTACCCCCGATCCATCAGAGTTCCACCTCAGACATGAGGGACTCACCAACGGGGCGTGGATCTCCCCCACACATTTGGCTGATGTAATGGCCAAAAGAAAGGCAGTCTTGTACGACAACCACTTGAGGTCCGTTCGAGCCACGACTCAAAGGGGGGTTCTACAGAGGGCATCCAGAACCACGTCAAGGTCCCATGAAGGTACCCTCGGAGGCCTTGGAGGATGCAGTCTCCGGCAGAGATGGCAAATCCAGCTCCAGAAAGTAAAAGTCCAGCCACATTTTGGCTTCTACCCAGGGTAGAAATGGACTGCAAACAGGTGGAGGAGGAGGTGTCACTGATTAGCAGATCAACCCAACTGAAGAGCTTCTCTAATTAGGAGCAGCTGCTATTTGCAGTGCACAGGTAGAGCCAAAACATGGAACTGGAACTGGATTTGCCATCTCTGGTCTCCGGGCTTCCTTAAGAAACTGAGAGACCAGTCTGTGGCTACCAACTGTGTCGCCGCCGACCTTAACGTGATGGCATGATATAGCCGCCACGTACACCCTTAGGGTAGAAGGGGACAAGCCCTTGCCCTGAAGGGATTGTAAAAATTCCAAGACCAGCGGCAGAGGACGGGTTTTCGCCGTGAACGTTGCACCAGCCAGAGAACAACCTCCAGCGGTTTGCATACTGCGCCCTAGTGGAAGCAGCTCTCGCATACATAATGGTGCGCTTAACAGATTCAGAGCAGCCACTAAGTAGTGGCTCGGGCCCCTCAGCATCGCTCTAGGTCGTCCTCAGACGAGCCTTCCATCGTAGCCTCCAGTCATCCCGATGCTCAGCATCCAAACCCACAACCTGAGCCGCTGAGGGTTGTCATCCACGCATCGCACATCGTTAGGGGTGCACCGGTCTGCATTCTTGGAGGGCATTTCTAGTTAATGTAATTTGAATATTGATTTAAAAAAAAAACTTGTGCTGAATTTGATTCATGACTCATGCTTTTTTTTGCATTAAATAATTAAAAAGTCATTTTGTACTTTTACTCAAGTACATTTTGAGATGGGTAATTTTACTTTTACAGTTTAAGCAAAGTAAAGATACTTTTACTTAATTACAATATTTCAGTACTCTTTCCTTGCAAAGGATTCAGTAGTGACCTACATGTAGCGTGAACTGAGCCAAGAACACTAGAGTACATGTATTTCGATGTGCTCTTTTGGAGCCAGCAGTAACCTCCTAAATCTGTTCCTCCTCCACGCAGGGAAACCAAGTCCACCGTGAAGACCAGCAGTTCAGCTGAACGTGTGCTGGAGACGCCGAGCGAGGAGCGGAAAGTGTCTGGAAGAGACGCCACGACGAGTCCTCACGCTGGGGACAAGTCTGCTCACACGGTAACAGAGCCTGAAAACGAAATTATTTTTCAAGCGCTCCGTTCTGAGCGGTTCAGGCAGGTCTATGTTTAATGTTTTTGTTCTCGGAAACGTTCTGGCAACTGAAATATCGTTCTTCCTTAAATTTCGGCAGTATACCTTTTTAGAATTTAATTCCTAAACTTAGCTTCATTATTTTACATTTAAAAAATAAGAAGTTTAGATATAGTTTATAAATAATATTTTTTGTGGACTTTCAAACTTCAGTCCAAATAAGACCTCCTGGCGGCAGCGACGTGGACGCACAACCGGAAATAGTCTCCCTGACATAGGATATGCTAAAATGTATGAAGAGCGGATTTAACCGGTTTTGCGAATGTTCAGTTTCTGTTCCGGAACAAGTGAAGACATTTCTGTTTTGCGCCTCATAAAATCCATTCATGCCTCATAAAAAATCTGTCCATTTTCGGTTTCCGTTCCTTGAACGAAACGATGATCCGATCTAACGGCAACCTTCCTAGACGGGCTGCATATGTCGAGTATCCACGCCGCCCGTGACGAGCGTCACAAACTCCAATGGAAACAGAACGTCACAGCCATAAAAGTCAGTGATGAATAAACATAACACTTAAGCATTCTTGAGTTTTCCCGGTAACATGTGGGAAATACAATTTCAAGATGGACGAAGGCTTTTTATCTTCTATTCTATATTTCTATTCTATTTTATCTTTGAGCAACCACCCCAAGTGTCTGCCTGGCTAACCAACCACCAAAGAAAGGATCTTTTACTCGTCGTGACGCTCTGGTGGGGTGATGTAAAAAAAAATACATGTGTGTCTGTAGCAAATTGAACGTGGTACGTCATATTGGTTTTGAACACTCTTATACCTGGAGAAATCCTCATGGCCTCGCTGCATCTATTCTGTGTGTACGTCCAGGAATCTCCCATCAACCCGTCGCCATCGCCTGCTCCAGAGGTGCCTCCGCCTGCTTCTTCCTCGGTGGTCTACGGCAACAAGGTAACACTGCCTCTCACTGTGCTGGAAATAATGGTTTGATGAACTACTCAACTTCCCAAAAGTCCCACAGTGCAAAAAAAAACATTTCATTTAATATAAAGCTTGGTTCATCGTTCATCAACGAAAATATCAATGTGCTGTCGGTGTGCTGTGTGCACACTGCCATCGCATGTAACCTTTTCTTGAAACATGACACACAGACAGATATCTAACCAGGACCTCATACCCTCTGTACACAAGGATAAATGTCTACTTGAAAAATGTTGAAATATGAAAATAACATTAAATATATATTTACATTAACATGTTTTTATTGCATGCTTAGAAGATGTTGGCAGTTTTCTAGCAAAGCAATCATCAGTTTTCCAACTTTTAGACGACAAACAAAACAAAATGGACAAATCAAGACAAAATAAAACAATAAGGCAATAGAGCAGCAATAATCATGTCCACATTATTAGATATCTTGTGTCAGTTTGTCGGTGGCTTATGTTGGAGTATCCTTTGTCTTCACCGAAGTGCCTGCAGGAAACCCACGTAGACACGAGGAGAACATGTAAACTCCACACAGAAAGGAACTGTCCGGGTTGTGATTTGAACCCAGGACCTTCTAGTTGTGAGGCAGCAATGCTAACCACTAAGCCACCGTGCCGGCGGCAGCATTAATGGCTCAGTCTGTTGTATCGGCCAACGATGGTGACAGATGCTCACAATACGAATTCACGGTAAAGCTCTGTACGAAGTTCACTATCCTATGGATATTCTGACGTTTGTACTCTGCTTCAGACTCTCCAGGAGCCCAAGAGGCTGAGCTACGCTGATATTTGCAAGAGGCCGGCTGCCGTACAACCACACCCGCCGGCGGACCCTCCCACTTCGCTGGCCAGCCAGACTTCCGTCACACCAACCTCGACAACCTCTGATGCCTCAACTCCTCCGGGCTCCGCCAGCGAGGCAGCCGCTGGCACGTCACTCCGGGAGGAGCCGATGGCTTCTCCACCTCAGGGACTGGAGTCCAGCCCTCTGCCCTTCTAACCAAAACTGCTTTGGTTTCACTTTCAGTTGAAGCGAGAACGTTGCCTTTTTAAAATAATGTTGATATTTTGGGCTGCAGGTTTTTTTTCTCTTTTTATTTGATGATTTGGAAAGCACCCTCGACTCTCTCCACTCATTTTTGTTAGTCAGAAGATAGTCAAGTTGTTCTTGTATTTTGTTTCGACACGTCGGGTGTCTGCTCACTGATGACATAAGGCAACTGTGTACATCTTGAAATTGTATTTCCGCGTGTTCCCAGGAAATACAGAAAGTTTATTTTTTTGTGTCTTGGAAGTTTATCTTCTGCATCTGGCATTTACGTCAGCACGGCGTGAACGACGCCGAGCAGCGAGCAAAGCGGCACGTTTGAAGCAACCTGGTCGCAGCATACGCTTGAGACGCGATGCGTCGCGGCAGGTACCGCCCAAACGTTTACTTTTTAACATTATGTGGAAGCTACAAAACGTCAGGTCATATATTCAGATGAATGCAGTTGGACTTTAAATCGGGTTTCTCCAGCTTCAATGAAGAAAGCTTGACGTTCATCCCTGAGTCATCTGGTGGGGGTGAAGGGTTTGGTATTGGTACATTACTGTGATTTTTTTTTTCATGTTCTGTTCTTTTACAGTGTTGCCTTTTTGGTTTGTAACTGTATTTCCTTTGGAGCTGTATTAATAATTAATTATTGAATTAGCTGCCCTATTTTTTTTTTGAGCAAAGAGACCCCCACCACCCCACAAAATGTCTTTCTGATGAATGAGAGGCTACAGGTGAGAGCACGGACACCAACCATGTTGAGTGCAAAAGGCTTACAAAAAAATGCAAAAAATACATAACTAAAAGGGAAAAAACAAACATGCATATGCGCATATATATATATATATATATATATATCTCATGTAGATTGTAATGAGTTAGGTAAATTGTACATTTGTTGATTTAAGAACAATCAAATTTCATTATTTAATTTGACAAGATTGATCTCTTGTGCCCCCTCTCTTTTTCTCTCACGCTCGTTTGTGCTCTCTCCCCCTCGCTCACTCAGGCTCTCCAGCTCACTCTCTCGAGCACTCTGCTACTCTCTCGGGCACTCTCCCACTCTCTCTGGCATTCTCCTATCTCTCGGGCTCTCTCTCCTTTTCTCCCCAGCGCTCTCCTACTCTCTCGGGCACTCTCTCGCTCTATCGAACGTTCTCCCACTCTCTCTAGCACTCTCCTCTCTTGAGCGCTCTCCCACTTTCTCGGGCGCTCTCTCCACTCTCCCACTCTCAGGCATTCTCCTATCTCTCGGGCCCTTTCTCCCGGGCGCGCTCCTACTCTCTCGAGTGATCTCCCACTCTTTAGCGCTTGCCCGCTCTATCTATCACTCTCCTACTCTATTGAGCGCTCTCCTGCCCTCTCGGGCACTCTCCCAAGCACTCTCCTATTCTCTCGGGCGCTCTCCCACTCTCGAGCGCTCGCCCACTCTTGGGCGCTCTCCTACTCTCTTGAGTGCTCTCCCACTCTCCTACTCTATTGAGCACTCTCCCGACCTCTCGGGCACTTTCCCACTCTCTCGGGCGCTCTCCCACTCTCGAGTGCTCGCCCACTCTCGGGCACTCTCCTACTCTATTGAGCGCTCTCCCGCCCTATCTCTCTCGGGTGCCCTCCTACTGCCTCGGGAGCTCTCCTACTGTCTTGAGCACTCTCTCGCTTTATCGAACGTAGTCCCACTCTCTCCAGCACTCTCCTCTCTTGAGCGCTCTCCCACTCTCGAGCGCTCTCCCAATCTCAGGCGCTCTACTACACTCTTAAGCGCTCCCACTTTCTCGGGCGCTCTTCCGCCCTCTTGGGCACTCTCCAGCTCTCTCTCTCTTGCCCTCAGCTGATTAGAAATGATTATTGAAAATGGTGATATACACACAAAGGGTCATAACGCACAGGACGATGTTGACGTAATGTATTAGAGGATAATTTGATGTTTAAAACGCCGGCTCATTGAACATGTACAAATAAAAAGAAAAATACATTATCTTCAATTCCAATAACTAAGTTAAGTATCATGTATAACAACTTCCTGTGAAATGGTTAAAAATGTACGATATTCTGTGTTTCCTAGTCCTGCTGAGTGTGGGGCGGAGGTGGAATCAGTACTTTTCAAGTTCAAAGTGTTTGGAAATACTTGAAGTTTGTCTGTCTTTGCTTTTTGAATTAACACTTTTGTTTAAGGCTGTCGTGTTGAACGCAGGCAAGTTTTTGTTTTGTTTTTATAAATGTAAATACTTAATACAAAAAATAAATATTACTCACGTGTTATTTCCCATTGTGCTTTAATGATCTCATCAAGACATTGTATTTCTCATTGGTGCTACTTCATGCGAGCCATTCTTCCGAATGTATCTAAACTTTTGTCTCGATAGACTGTATATAATGGGACAATGGGTGCGTGACTTGACCCCATTATGTTGGACTTACCAGTAAAGCAGCCATCCTATTGGTCCAGAAGAACATGTGACCACATCGCCGAGTAACATCAACTTGGATTTTGACTGTATATCATCAATACTAAATCATACTAAAACGGTGAGCGAAGCGGGGTGGATGATGTTTAATTTGTTACGGAGCGAGCTGTAGTAAGCGCAAATTCAGCCACTTCGGTCCACTACGATGACTTTACACCGCAACTATACAGACAGGAAGTGTGTTTCAGCCGGCAGGACAAAATGCTACGCCCCCCCCCCCTATATTTGGCTTGTAAACCTGCCATATTTGGAAAATTAGATGTGTAACAAGGTAATAATAATAATACATTTTATTTGTTAGCGCCTTTCAGGTCACTCAAGGACACTTTACAGAGCGCAAGCAACAGAGCAAAAAAATTAAAAAAAAATAGCAATCAAAATATAATAAAAGGTGGATGTGGAGACAACTGACTAAAACAACTATAATGAATAAGCAGTCCTGAAGAGGTGGGTTTTGAGGGAGGATTTAAACTGAGGGAGGGAGTCAATGTTGCGTAGTTCAGGTGGGATTAAGTTCCAGAGTGTTGTTATACATCTTACATTATTATCATATATATCTTTTATGATCTAGTTAACCCACGAGACAGCAAATAATAATCACTTGGGCCGATTCCGCTTAAAAACACGGAGTCCATGTAATGGACTGATTGACCAGCTGAGGGCGCCGTGTTCATGTATTACTATAGACTATGGAACACGCGTCTAGCGGTTTCTGTTCATGTCAGACTGTAGAAAGGAGGGGAAATCAAAGTGTGTGAGAGAGAGAAAGAGAGGGAGAGAGCGAGAGCGTCAAATTGCCCTGCAGTTGTTGAATAACCTCAAGGCAGCTGGGACCACAGTTACCAGGTAAACAATTGGTAGAATTTGGCGCTGCAATGGATTAAATTCCTATAGTGGACGAGAGCTACCCCTACTTAAGAAGGCACATGTGGAGTCCCGCCTTAAGTATGCCAATGATCACCTCAAAGATGCGCAAAGTAATAGGGAGAAGCTTATGTGGCCACATTAGACCAAAATTTAATTAACAATTACATGTATTTAACAATTTGGCTTAAACTCAACCTATCATGCGTGGAGGAAGAAAAATACTGCCTATGACCCACAAACACCACTGTGCCCACCGTCAAGCATGGAGGTGGCATCATTATGTTTTCGGGTGTTTCTCTGCCAAGGCCACAGGACTACTTCACCAAGGAAGATGGGTGGAGACATGTGTCGTACAGTACTAAGGGACAACCTCCTCCCCTTTACAGGAATTTGAAAATGGGCCATGTTTGGGTCTTCCAAACGACAATGACCCAAAGCATACAGCAAAGGCAACAAAGGAGTGATGCAAGAAGAATCACATTAAGGGCATTTGAGTTGTCCAGCCATTCTCCAGACCTCAATTTAAAAAAAAATCTATGACGAGGTCTGAGTTGCCAAATGACAGCCCACCAAACATAATGAATGTTAGCGGATCTGCAAAGCAAAATGGGCCAACATTTCCCCTGATATGTCTGTTAACCATGCAGTCAACTACAACAATAATTTGACCGCAAATTAAGGCTTTGCCACCAAGTATTACGTGCGTTTAGCTAAAGAGATGAAATACTTATTTTGCTCAATGAAATACAAAATAATTAAAATATATTCTTTAAAGTTATATTGTGGATTTTTTACTTGGTACTCCATTGCTCCATGTTACAATACATCTACCATTAAAAAATGAATAAATAAATAAATAAATAAATAAATAAATAAATAAATATATATATATATATATATATATATATATATATGTATGTATATATGTATATATATATATGTATATACATACATATATATATATATATATATGAACGGGTCAACACTGGTAGAGGTCTCTGGCTGTCTCCTTCTCAACAGTCCTAGAGCGGTACCTCAAAAATAGTGAGTGCACTATATAGGGAGTAGGAAGTAGGGTATAAGGAGCGATTTCTGACACAGCCAAAGATTCATTGACCAATCAAGTGAATGATAATGGAAAAATTGCATTATCCAAATTTTGACGTCCTTATCTATACCAAGCAAAATTCCTAATCTGTGCGCTTTGGACACTGGCAATAAAGTTGATTTTGATGGGTTTTTTTTTATGTGATAGTTTACAATGATGCATACGCTACGTATGGCCAATTACGTTCGTAATCCGTTCACACGTTGCCGCCTTCATAACTCCAAGCATCTTTTACGTTACCGTGTGCAACAACAGCAGTTTATACTCAAGATCGCCCCTCACATTTTCCGGTAGTATTGCTCCGTTTCATCCGTTCGCACGGAATCATAAGAAACCCCAGATCTGTGTCAATTTACGTACGTAATCGTTGGAGAGAGCGTGCGAAACGCTCCATCCGTGTCCGTAGTCTACGTGAGGTATGAATGGGCCTTCAAATGTTCTCTCCGTCGATTACGTACTAAATTGACACGGATCTGGGGACCTTATGATTACGTGTGAACGTATAAAACGGAGCAATACTCCCGGAAAATGTGGGGAGCGCTGTCAAGTATAAATAGCTGTTGTTGCACACAGTAACGTATAAGATGCTCGGAGGTACGAAGTGGATGCGTGGAACGTACGGACACGCTTCATCTATATCCGTAATTTACGTGAGGTATGAATGGGCCTTTACGTGATGCTCCAGACTCACAGACTGATGAAGACTCAGACTGACTGATGTAGATGTAGTGATGGTAATGCTGCTGTCTCTCCGTCTCCATCCATTAGCTATAGAATAATAGAATATACATGAGACTGTTCCACTTTCCAACAGGGCTCCTTCACGGTCCACCTCATCCATCTCTCTCTCTCCCCCCCCCACCTCTCTCTCCTCCCCCCTCGCCCCCCCCCCCCTCCCCCCCCCCCCCCTCTCTCTCTCTCTCCATCGTCCTCAATCCCTTCTTTCGTTTCTTCCTACTTTCTCTCCTTTGTGTTCCTTCCCTCCGTTCGGCTTGTCTCTCAGTCTGCCCCCGCCCACCCCCTCGTATCTCTCTCTCAGTTGTGTACACTTCTCAATGGACTCCATACCTCTCTCCCTCTCACTGCCTGAATCTCTCTCTCTCTCCCTGTCCCTCTCTCTCTCCATGTCTCACTCTCTGTCCAGCTCTCTCTTCCTCTCTCTTTCCCTATCTCACTCTCTGCCCATCTTTCTCTCTCCTTCTCTCTTTCCCTGTCTCACTCTGTCCATCTCTCTCTCTTTCCCTGTCTCACTCTCTCTCCCATCTCTCTTTTCCTGTCTCACTCTATGTCCATCTCTCTCCCAGTCTCTCTCTCTCCCTGTCTCTCCCTCTCTTTCTCTCTCTCTCACTCCCCGTCACACACTCTCTTTCTCTCACACCTTGTCCTACTTTCTCTGCCACTCTCTGTCCCAACTTTTCACTCTGGTAATATTCTCAGTAAAAATATAATCTACTATGAAAACATCATTACAAAGTGATGATGTCATAATGTCAGCGAATGCTCCCCACTGCACTGTGATGATGTCATAATGGTAGCAAGTACCATTCTGCCTCTCCGCTGTGGTGGCTAGAGTGTTCAGCCATTCCACTGTGGGGCTAGAGCGTTCAGCCTCTCCACTGTGGGGGCTAGAGCATTCTGCCTCTCCCCTGTGGGGGCTAGAGCGTTCAGCCACTCCACTATGGGGCTAGAGCATTCACTCCACTGTGGGGGCTAGAGCAATCAACAGCCCCTCCTCCCCACACTGTGGGGGCTAGAGCACTCAGCCACTCCACTAGAGCATTCAGCCTCTCTCCATCCCAGCATAAGGAGCTCGGACTCACTCCTCATCTTTTTTGAAGTAGCGTATTCATTATGATCCTTTTCTTTGTTATTCTAGTACGCACTGTTTTTATATTTATTTACTGTCATTATCATTTCATTTTACTCAATGATTTTAATCTCTGTAAGGCGCCCTGAAATAACAATAATAATAACAATAATATAATAATAATAATAATAGCGTCTCCAGTGTCTCCCACGGAGCGCCCTCCGCCGGTGTGGATTAAAACTGCCCCCCCCCCCTCCTACTCCGCCTGGTCACGTGACTCGGTCAGCAGCAAACACACAGCGGCTGATCTTCATCCTCTTCATCATCATCGCCATCATCATCATCGTCGCCGCAGCTAACGGACGGTCTCGAACCGCACCGAGCACCGCGCCGCCGACCTGCTCTACCGCTGCGGAGGTCGCCGGGCGCGCATCGAGAGATGGTGGCGGGAGAAGCCCCAGTCATGTGCACGGCGAGCCGCTGATTCAACCAGGGGGCCGACGCTCCGATTTTTCCCTGCGTTTTCCTCCAGCTTTTGTTTCCCTGTCTCGAAGCACCGCAAGAAGCCCGTCTGTCAGAGAGGAGGGGCGGCCCGGAAAGAGCTGCTCCCGCTCCCGCGACCAGGGAGGCTGGAGAGAAGAAGCAGGACCGCAGGACCGGGGAGGCGGCGGGCCGGGCGGGGGTAACAACGGGATCGCGGCGGAGCGTTCCGACGAATGGCGGACCGAGAACGCAACGCGTCGCCCATACCGCTGGAGGTTCGGGCCCGCCTAGCGGAGCTGGAACTGGAGCTCTCGGAAGGTAAGAGGCTCTCACCATCCTCCATCTCGCTGCGGAGACGGACCGACGGGTCGCGGCTCTCACCGCCGGTCCCTCCATTCTCTCAATCTCTCTTCATCCCTCCATACTCTCTCCCATGTCTGCGGACACTCTCTCCTCCTCTGATTCCATCCCAGAGTGTGTGCGGACTACTAAGGGAATCTAACCTGACTCCCCTCTCTCTCCCCCATCACCGCTCCTCCCATCCAGATGTTTGTCAAAGCTCCGTCTCCCCTAGTACCAGCGGCCTTCTCCGCTCGCTCCACCCCGCGGGATGAAGCGCATAGCGCGGCGGGTGTAGGATCGTGTCTCCGAGCGGCGCCACCACCCCGCCCTTCGGCTCCCCGACAACCCTCTTTCGTCCCCGGATCCCCCCATCTTTGTCTCGGGGTTGGCGGGAGAGTTGCGGTTGACTGGCCGAATATTTGACCTTGAGGCGGCGGCGGTGTCGGCCGTCTCCCCGCTACCTGCGCGGAGGACGGAGGTGCGCGTTCAGCCCACAGAGCTGTTGTGCGTGTGTACGCGCGTGCGTGCGCCGTTGACAAAACATTGCGATGGAAGTAAACGCGCACGCGTCCGGCGTGCTCGATTTGTGGCTCTAGTCGTCGCGTGGTCGTGCCGTGACGTCACAGAGAGTGGCCCCAATAAACAACACCGGAGATTAATTATGTGTACTGAAGCGCAGGTCTGCCATTGTGACGTCACACGTATTCCAATACGATAGAATGGGCTCTACATAATGATGCGGGTTGATTTATTTCCGCATGGACCTCAGAGAAAAACAAAGTTCATTCACAGCTTTCATTCATGAGAAAGGAATGCATGGGGTGTGTGTGTTGTGTGTGCTGTGCTAGACTATTGGTCCTTTTCCACTGGCTCTATTTAGCCCTACTCTACCTGTTAAAGCCTGCTTAGTCGCTACAATATATTGTGACAGTCGCTGCAATATATCGTGTCAGTCGCTATAATATATCGTGTCAGTCGCTACAATATATTGTGTCAATCACTACAATATAGCGTGTCAGTCACTACAATATATTGTGTCAGTCGCTACAATATATTGTGACAGCCATTACAATATATCGTGACAGCCGTTACAATATATTGTGACAGTCGCTGCAATATATCATGTCAGTCGCTATAATATATCGTGTCAGTCGCTACAATATATTGTGTCAATCACTACAATATAGCGTGTCAGTCACTACAATATATTGTGTCTGTCACTACAATATATCGCCTCAGTCGCTACAATATATTGTGTCAGTCGCTACAATATCGTGTCAGTCGCTACAATATATTGTGTCTGTCGCTACAATATATCGTGTCAGTCGCTACAATATATTGTGTCAGTCGCTACAATATATCGTGTCAGTCGCTGCAATATATTGTGTCAGTCGCTACAATATATCATGTCAGTCACTACAATATATCATGACAGTCATTACAATATATCGTGACAGTCGTTACAATATATTGTGTCAGTCGCTACAATATATTGTGTCAGTCGCTACAATATATTGTGTCAGTCGCTACAATATATCGTGACCGTCATTACAATATATTATGACAGTTGTTACAATATGTCGTGACAGTCGTTACAATACATCGTGACCGTCATTACAATATATCATGACAGTCGTTACAATATATTGTGACAGTTGTTACAATATATCGTGTCAGTCGCTACAATATATTGTCTCAGTCGCTACAATATATTGTGTCAGT
>OMKY01174438.1:2242-13844 GCA_900302395.1 Bregmaceros cantori
TAAGGGTGCACCCATCACATTTTTTTCCTTCCAATCCGATCCTGATCCTTTGATTTTAACGATTGATCGACCCCGATCTCCAGTACCGAGTCCCGATACTGAGTCCCAATCCCAGATACCGAGTCCCGATACAGAGTTCTGATCCTGCAAAAATTGGTAGTACCCAAACTATTTGCCACAATTGTCAATTTCAATAATTGTCAAAGTAAATAAACAGTCATTTGGCTCCCCGACTCATTTACCGATCCGGCAAAATCACGAGTACCGATCCTTGGAAAATAATCTGATCGGCCACCAATCACCGATCTGAGGATCGGGTCGGTGCACCTCTAATTATTATGTTTGTTTCCGATTAATTTCATGAAACGATCAGTCAATGATTATTCGACTAATCGTTGCACCGCTAATTTCAGTGGTTGAACGAGTCATTGATTTGAAATCGATGTGCGATTGTGTTCAGAGAATGTTTTTATAAACAAAATACATTTAAATAGTTGAATCAGATTCTCTGATCAACTAGAGTAGTTGCAGAACATCTTGTTGCGCTGATGGATTTAGCACATTGCTATGGCAACGGAGTCCCTAATGCAGCAGGTTTGCTTATACAGTACAATTAATTCGGTCAGTGAAAAACATTGACATAAATGATTTGCTTTATTAAAAGGCCACAGATTAATCCTCCATTAGGTGTACAGCTGCCTGTACTATAATATTTCAAACACTCGCTTGAAATGTTTTGTGATGAATAAAACAGTGTGCGGGGAACCATATGAAGTTATGAAGTGTCATTTTAAAAACTGGGGGTTTCAGAGCCAAAAATGAATATTGATTCATAATTATCATCCTTGATAGTCAATATCAGAATCAGAATACTTTATTAATTATTTTCATTCAGTCTCAGCTCACAGTGGGAATGGTAGTAATCAGCAAATATATACTGTAGGTAATGAGCAACACACCATCAAAGGGAAGATTAGAAGCATGCAATATCAATTGCTAATTCTTGTTGTCACTTATTTTATCAAATTACAGTTCCTCATCAGACCCCAATCAGCATCCATCGGGTTAGAATATGACGTATGAATTAGGAAAACATTGTGACTGGTGCCTTTGTATTTGAATGGAGTTGTGTACCGCTTTTGCGGTGATACAATCCGTCACAAACGGTGGTATCAACTAACGTTCACAAGGGTGAACAATAACAATATTATATTAATATTAATATTAGCCGTGCTTAACGCTGAGCAATTATTAACCATGTCACACGTAGCTTTTTTTACCAGACTTGCTGGGCATTGTTTGGGTTTTGGTCGAAAGACACCCCTACACAACACCATTACAGGTGCACGGAGGCAGGGTGTGGGGGAGAAGGTGCGGGTGCAGGTGTAGACACTTGTGACCACACCCACAAATAATGATACCCACCATTAAACTTGGCTCAAACGATCATGCTAAACATACATGTTATTACATGCTTGTTTAAACCCTATGCCGCTCATAATCAGACTCATAATTCATGAAAAGGTTTGTTGTATAACACGCAAAGCCGTGTCAGACACGCATAACAGCTGTTGGGTGTCGAAACAGTATGCGATCACAGCTTTTGCCTGACTTGGCAAAACTGACGGAGCCATATTGCACGCCGTAACACAGCAGTCAAACACACAATACCGAGGTTTGAGGTATTCCCAGGGAAACCATCATGCATAATGCACACAGACGGGCACACTTACAGCACTATACACTGTATTAGCACAAGGCCAGTGTACTATGGGAATTATGAACAACATTATGTCGTCACAGCGTTCTCCTTTTCCAGTGCCCCTCCCGATTTGTGGTCCCCGGGGCAGTATTTCGGGGGGAGTGGCGGAATCCGTAGCGCAGGCTAACGGTCACCACTACGCGTGTGTTGTGTTTTGTTTTTGTCCCCGACAATTCTTTTGCACGGTGTTCCATGCTCCTTCTAGAATCGTTTTCTACTGGTGTGAACAGAATCACTGTGTGTGGGCGCACATTTTTAAAAAACGTTTCAAAGTCTTTCCTCGTTTTCATTTTGTTTTCCTCCAGCGTTGCCGTAGACCGAAATTCCAGCAAAAAAAGTAACCATGGAATAATAAAAGGTAAAGGTACTTTATTTACTCACAAGTACATGTACAGTAAAATGTATCCTCCGCATTTAGCCTATCCCCGAGGAGCGCTGGGCATACACGTACGCAGCGCCCGGGGGCCAACTCCAGATTCTGAGCCAGCACCACTGAATGGAGCATGTTAACTAGAACATGTTTGTGGTGGGGGGAAACCCACGCAGAGATGGGGAGGACATGTAAACTCCACACAGAAAGGACCTGTCCGGGTTGGGATTCGAACCCAGGACCTTCTAGCTGTGAGGCAGCTATGCTAACCACTGTGTGAAAAATAAACATTGCTCTTTTCCACATTTTTTTACATGGACCATTTTTACATGTCTCCTCCCCCATTAAGAAGGGGGAGGAGACATGCGGGATAACTGTCGGGGAGGCCGAAGCGTATATGTGCTTGGTAGTGCACTGTAGCTACTGCGCACAGTAATCAATATTGGTTCACTACTCCGGCCTATTTGTACACCTTGGCGTGACACGAAACCCCCACATTTTCATAACTAGTAGCATACTTTTCATTAAAAGGCCTTCAATTCTATGCAACACTGGTGCTTTCTCATTTGTAACAAGCGACATTTAAAGCAACCACACACAAATAGTGGTAAACGGCAGCCACTCACTTAAACTACAGCACATTTATAGTGCACCTGTTGAGGTAAAAAAAAAAAAAAAAAAACGAAACTCAGTTTCCCTCAACAAAAAAAATTATAGTGCTTCTGGTGAATAAACATTAAACAAATATAAACATTAGCACAACCGCCACATGAAGGATCTGCTTCGTCTAAACTGCACTTTACCCCAAGTCGATCTTTGTTTGAATTGCAAAGTTCGTACTGACAGCTATAATATCAGAATCAGCTTTATTCTTCATTTTAAATGTTGATTTGATTTTTAATTTTAATGTTTGTCCTTTACTTCAGGAAATCTACATTTAAAAAAAAAAGATTTCAAAGACAAAAATCTGGATTTTATTCCCTTTCAAAATCACACAGCACTAATTGCCTCTAATAGTTACTCTACTTAGTTTGTACTTTGCTCTGTTGTGAAGTATTTTGACTTCATCGGCCTATCTTGATCTACACTAGGCCGTGTCTGGGCATGCTTCGCCCGTTGCACCGCGGCACATGCAAGACGTTTCACTAAAGTACAAGATGTACTTTATATTTCCAAAACATCTTTTCATAGCCACGCAATTTCATGCTGTTTGTACCAAAGTTTCAAAACCGGGTGTGCACAAATTATAAACGTAACGCGTGGATTCTTTTTTTTTTTTTTTAGGTTGAATAGAAGCGAACCTATACAGGGTATAAAGTTTAGCAGGTGCCTTGGTAATGAACTGTACAGAGACTGGCATTGGGGACAACATATTAAAAACACGTTTTAGAGGAGGATGGGCCAAACACGGAAACGATTAAATCGCAGCCAATTAATCAATCAAATTAGTTGGCGATTAATTCAACTATCCATTATTTAGTTGCGGCTCTACTGTAAGTATGTGTGTTAGGGCTGCAACGATTAGTCGATTAATCGATGACAATTCGTTTAAGAAATGAATCGCCAACTTATGCAGTAATCGATAAATCGACAATTGTTATTGTCAGCAGTTTTTTGCTGACGCCAACAACTATTGGGCTACACAAAATGTATATTACTTGCTAATTTCAGAATGTCCAAAATATGATTCATAATTATTCAACATTATTGATGAAGATGAAGAATATGAAGAAAACCATCAAAATATTAGCATAAAAATGAATTGTAATGACTTTGTGCTGAATTGTGACTAAATTGTTGTACATTTGTCGTCTATCGTGAACCAAAATTGACTAGCTTTCAAGTCGACAAGATTCATTTCTGTGGCTGTGAATATTTTGGTGATTTTTGAAAGGAAAAAAAATATGTAACCGATTAGTCGATTAATCGTTTAAATAATCGACTATTGAAATAATCGTTAGTTGCAGCCATAGTGTCCGTTAGAACCCAGCCATGAAGAATCAGGCACCAACCTGGGCGACGCCTTCGTCCCAGCCCAGGATAACCTCGCGGAGGCCGACCTTGAACCTGAAGGGGACATTGCGCTCCCTGGACGAATCAAAGACCTTGCCATTCTCAGCCAACTTTCCTGTGAAGGGAAATTGAACCCAGGTTAGGACAAGCGTTTTGAACCCAAAGCAGTCCTAACTGCTACAGCTAGTCTTAAGTCCCCCTAAATTGCCTCAGTGCTGTTGATGAATCGCACTAAATAGTCATTAAATCTCTAAAGAATTGTACATAATTTTCACCAATCATGTTTATTGAAAATTTCTGCAAACATAAAACATTTAAACTGGACATTTTCATTATATTTTAACTATATCAAATATTGCAGGATTACTCAAGTGTACAACATAGTTCTAACCACAACAATAAACGGTAGATTAATTGTTTGAAATCATTGCTCTAGGAATTATTTAAATAAAATCGGCAACTAGTTAATGAAACATGCGTTAGTTGCCTTCATTGAATAATAAGCAACAAAAACAACTGCAAATCAAATGCAGTCCCTCCAGAAATATTCCATTGTGGAATTGGCCACGGATTTACTTTACATTTCATGGAATTCACTTTTGATCAGTGGTGGCCTGTCAGGGTCTTCAATTAGTGCGTTAATAATTACTGTAACTAATACAACTTCAGTCTTGTTCAGGAATTTGCTTCTCAGCATTGTTTTTGACCCAACTTTAATTACTTATTTTAAAATGTTTAAATGTTATTACTCATGCATCCAGTTGTTTGTATTCTAAATAGATTATTTGTATTCCAAATGAAATTATTTTGATAATCGATTAATCAGCCATTGTTACTGCCGATTAATCGGTTCATTTTTCCTTGAAAATCAGAACATTTATTAGCATCAATGAATTTCGTGAGACATCATGATTATGAAACATTAAAAGTTTGCAATGTTAATATTACAAACTTTTTGGTAGCACTTCATAATACGTGTCCGCATTTGAACATTAGTTACGCATTAGCTAAGCATTAGTTAAACCATCATTTCAACCTTAGTTAACCCTTAGTTAAGCATTACATCTTAATTATTTCGCATTACTTAATCATTAACTAATGATTTTCAGACCAGCCCTCACGCATTGAGCACAGCTTCAGACCTGGCATGACCAGACCCAACACACCGTAAACCAGATTACGGTCTGAAAATCATTAGTAAAAATGATTAAGTAATGCGAAATAATTAAGATGTAATGCTTAACTAAAGGTTGAAATGATGGTTTAACTAATGCTTAGCTAATGCGTAACTAATGTTCAAATGCGGACACGTATTATGAAGTGCTACCAACTTTTTTGCTGTTTTGCCATCTCCATTTTATAGTAATAGCATGAAAGAGCCTATTCTTCCATGCCATTTTATAACATATTGGGCTTTCACGCAAGCTTATGTGTTGTCTTTATCGTATAAAGGCCTTGACACTGGAAAAATTGCATTGAGAACAACATATATTCAACACGTTTGAGCAAAGAATGGGACAAACCATGAAACGATTAATCGCTGCTGATTAAATGATAATCAATAATCGATTAATCGGTTGCAGCTCTAGATCTAAGGCTCTATGAGGAAATTCTTGATTAAGCGCCTTCGGGCAGGCGCTTTAGAGCCCTGCATGGCAAGACCTGCAGACTGAAGAACAGTTTCTTTCCCTGTGCGAATTCCAGAGGGTGCCTCGATGGTCACAGTAACATGCGACACAATAGAACCAAAACTCACACGCAGGGCAGTGACAAACAAGTTAAACTGCCCTTTACGGTACCCAATTACTTTGTTTCAATATTGCGTTGTGCAGCATTGTATTTTTATTAGTGCCATTGTGCCTTGTCCACGGAGAGTATACTGATCCCAAATTAAATTCCATCTGTGTGTACTTTATGAATGTGCAAATGGTGAATAAGGCCAATTCTGAATATGGACAAAAATACAATACAAGAAGTGACCTCGGGTCAACGAGCTAGTCCACAGAATGGTTGAATCAGTTCATGTCGTCTCTAAAGGCACCATGATGATATCATAATGGTTAATGGCTTAAGGATGGCCTTATGCCCTTTGCCTAACACTTTCCGTCGATGTTAACGCAATTTGCATTAAGGTCCAACAAATATTCTCACAAATCAAGACAGAGCAGCAACCAACGATAATTGATTTTTCAATTAAATCGCCAACTAATTTTTACAATCAACCAAAAATCAGCAAGTGTGATGAATATATGCTGTTCCCAAAGCCAGTCTCCATTCCCCGCGCCATGGCCCCGCCCATCAACTTGGATACTGAACAATGTTAAGCCCCACTACAACACAGTTGAAAACCCAGTTGAAGAAACAATTAGAAGATTGAACAGGGACGAGTAGGCTCTTGGAAATGTAAAGATGTTGGAATGTAGCTATAGTAATATTGCAAAAGTTTTTTGGGGGCTTTTTTCCAGTCTTTATTGAGAGATAGTGACAGCCGACAGGATTAAATCGGAAACTGGGATGAAGAGTCGGTGGGGAGAAAAGCCGGACAGGGGATTTGAGCCTGCGGAACTGCGGAAATAGGGGTACTTTCAACAATGGCAGCGCGCAGTTGGCGGGCACAAAAAAAGTTTGATGAAAGCAATGGGATGACGTCACGCACGCTGCGTCTACTTTATATACAGTCTATGGTTGCCACCCAATTTCTGGCCTCGCGGCACGACAGCTCCAGTATTGAAATGACCCATAATGCCCATTCCTCAGACAAGAGCCATCGACTGCTTCATTTCCAGTTGGTCCACATTACCAACACGATGAGCTCTAATGACTCGTTTCCTTTGTGTCGACTGGCGTCACTGCAGTTCACGGAAGCCGCACGAGAGCAACGCTTACAGAAATCACCCCAGGAAAACATCCAAGTGATGGTGTCTAGAGCGATTCACCACAATGGGTACACTATAGGTGCAGGGCAAAATATTTTAGAATTTTCTAGTAATCTACCATACATTATCTCAATTGATCACAAGAACTGATGAAATGTATATAAAGGCATTTTACTGAATAAAGAATAACCAATTCGCTTAGTTTTAACATTTTGACCTTACCCATAAAACCATTCTTATTCAGAATGGTTCCCAAGACAAAGTTGCATCTTGAATTAAAGTTTACCAATAGACTAATGAAATGGCTTTCAATGTGGTATTTTCTTATGTGGCATTTTTATTAGCATTATAAGCATGAGGACATTTAGGACTCCAATGATGACATTATCACATGTAGTGATTGTTAGCGGTTTTTAGTTTGTTCTGCAATTAGTTTGTTCAATGACTCTGTTCTCCCTTGCTGAACTGAGAAAATGTGATTTGGAGGTGAAAAAGCCGCTACCTTAGTAGAAGCATGAAAAAACTTGCAATGATTTGCAGTCGAATAAGCAATTAAATTACATTTTTTAAAAAATGCATGTCACTAGGGTTGCAACTAACGATTACTTTAATAGTCGATTAGCTGGCGATTATTGAAATGAGTCGATTAATCGGTTGGATAACTTTTCCTTTTAAAAATACCTCAAATTCTCACAGCTAGCAACTATAACGAGAAATGAATCCTGTTAACTTGAAATCTAGTCAAATTTGGCTCTTTTTTACCATCTAATGTACAAAGATTAAGTTACATCCTCTGACAGCAAAGGTATTACATGTCATTTATACCATAATATTTTCATAGTTTTCTTCATATTCATGTATTTTTTTCATCAATTATGGCCATTCAATGTTTCATATTTACTGAAATTAGGAATATCAATGGGATATTGGATAAATAAATCCTGACAATGATGATTCAATTCTTTGCCAATTATCGATTATTAGATTAGTTGTCGAGTAATCGACTAATCGTTGCATCCTACATTTCACCCAATCCTCATCTTACTTTAAAAAAAAGAGTGAGAAAAAAAGAGTTCCGGTATAGTTACAGGATACGGACAGTTTAAAATTGAACCAAAATGCTTCTTCGGAGGTGACTTCAGCTGTGATTTGCTGTTCTACTACATTCTGCAGCCTGAGTGAGCTTCAACTCTAATATACCGTTTTCCAATTCAGGTTGAAATGCTTCCAAGAACAACAACAGCAGCAGCAGCAGCAGCAGCAGCAGCAGCAACGTCCAAAGGATGCGAGGGCAGAACGGATGAGCCTAGAGAATCAATGTCAATTTGGTTTCTCTTTCGCGGTGTTGATGTACTTACACCAGCAACCCTCCGACTCCCAGCCACGTTCACTTCTAGACATTTGATCTGTTGTTTAAAAAGGTTGGCCAATTATATATATATTGCTCTACTTTTTTCCCAAAAAAAGTTAATGATTGGGTTCATTTAAAACACAGCATGAGCCAAATAATTACCATACCATGAACAACGTTATGGGTTTTTCCCTCCCATATTACTTCCTCAAATCATTTTAACGTTATGTACAATTTAGTAGGTTTTTCCCACCCATATTACTTCCTCAAATCATTTATTGATCCTGCCATTATTGTTTGGGATACTAATACAGCTACTGTACTGGCTAGAAAGCCAGTGTCATAACTATACAAAAGCATAATTATATTTGTATCTACACGTTTATCCTTAAAAATAAGCAAAATTACAAATTATGCAAAAAAATATCTGGAGAATTATACACAGGTGTGTTCTTTATTATTATTAAAGTCAAATGTGTCCCTTGCTCTCGTATATTTATAACTGTCATTGAATTTAATTCATTTTTAAAAGCATTTTAATGTAATCAAAACATCTTAAACACTGCTCATAGCTGCCCTTTAAAAAAACAATATTAGATAACAACACGCGCATGCCATTTTCTTGTCTTTTCCTCTTAGATTTAGTAACCGATGTCGACTATTCGGGTACTCGTTTATCTCAGCGCTAAGGGGCAGGCACCCGGAGCAAGTAGTGGGAGAAGAGGCGGTAGGCAGGTCGCTGTAGTGGAGTTCGTTGAATGCGGGGGTTGGTCGGTGATAGCAATGCGGGGATTGATCGATGGGAGCGTAAGAGCACGGGTGTGGGTGGGTCGGAAGTGTAGACGGGTGGTGGGGAGCGATGCGGGGATTTGGTCGGTGGGAAGATACGATAAGAGATGCGGGGGTCGGTCGGCAGTGAGAGCCGCGGGGTTGGTCGTCTATTGTTGCGCTAGGGACTCACCGGTGTAGTGCACCACGGCTGTCTGGCCCTTCTTCGGGAACGTCTGGCCTGCAAGAGCGTTACACAAAAAATATCAGCGTGTTGGATTTAAATCTCGGTAGTAAAACGTAAGCCATGCGCCCGGTTCTTATCCTGGGCAACGCTTACCGTCTCCGGGCTTGATGGTCTCTATGGTGACGCCCATTGTGGAGGAGACGGTGTGGGTTGAATGGAGCTCGGAGCCTCGGTCTGCGGCGGAGGGTGGTGGCGGGCTCGGCTAGACAGCTACAGCGACTGGCCGTTCAATCTGTTGCTGTGCCATCCGAGTACGACTCCAACGTTATGGCCATCGCGCTGCCCCCAATCTACATTGCGCCCCATGCTGACAAGTCAGATAACTACAAATTGACAAATCGTTGTAACTGAGGTCCCTTGCTGTCCCTTAAGTGTAATCTAGGTCACCGTTACATTTGTCACGTTACATTGTGACATTTCAAGGCTGAAATCGAGAATGCACCTTGTAAGTGTGCGTTCAGTAAGCACCGTTTTTGATGAACACTTCCAGTTCCAAAATGAAATACAGATTTTGTCAATGATAGAACTAATAGGTAGAGCCGAATTGTGGCACGACTTTCTAGAGCAGGAATTGCTCACCTCTGCTACCTTGTAAATGAGTGGGAATACTTTTCCCAAGCATGCCACACTGCACCATTGTGGCTCAATTCTGATTTGAATTGTTCATGAATTTGATTTGAATATGAGTTGTCTCATTCATCATACTGTTCTCAATTGATTCGCATTAGATGTCGATGAGCAAGAATTAAAATCAAGCTGATCGTTAATAGTGCCACCTTGCCCATCCACTTTTCAATGAATCTCGTGAGAGATCACGTAGGTGAATAAAACATCGTTGGTATCGCGATACTTCCAGAAAACGAGTGGGAAGCCCTATCGCCTGATACGTCTTTGTACGTTGTAATTGAGCAATATCAACGTATGGCATTTATGATACTTTGTGGCTCAAACAAGTCCCAGAATGTATGAAATGTCATACGTCCACTGTCGCGTAGCCACACAAAGATTCTTCATCTATCCCTAAAGGAACACATAAAAAAAAAAATAATAATAATAATAATAATAGTAATAATAATAATTATTATTATTACAATTTTATATTATAAATATAATAATCATACAGTCTATGCAAAACATATATAAATCAGGAGGACCCATTATTTATTTTGCACGACTTTTCTAGACTAGCGAATCACGATCAATATTTACACTCTACCAGCAGGAGGCAGCTTTTCTTCATTTGGTGAGGTCGTCGTTTGTAAAGTGCAGCCTGAAAGCTCTCTATCGCTAAATGACCAGTGATTATAGGGTGATACACATACTGATAATAATACTGTAAAATATTAATAATGATAATAATACTGTAGAAGCATGAATCAAACAATAGAGCTCCGTCCATTGAGACATGCATCGCCCCATGAGCAGAGATGGCAAAAGTAGCAGGATTTCTTACTTGAGTAAGAGTAAAATACATTTGTAAAAAAACAACTCGAGTAAGACTACAAAGTACTGGTCCAAATAGCTACTCAAGTAAAGTATAGGCTCAGAAATGTACCCAAAAAGTATTTTTGAAAGTAAAAAGTACATGCTCTAAAATGTACTCAAAAGTATTTTTGAAAGTATAAAGTACAAAGTACTGCAAATAAAATTGTATGTAAAATGAATTTTTTTAGTCAATGTTATTGCTCGAATAAATTAAGAACAAGGCTAATGTATCTTATATCTCGGGACTAAATGAAATCCACTTATTAACTGGGACTGTACTCAGTACATCAGCGCCCCCTACTGACTAATATTATAGACGTTATCCTACCCCGTCAAAGCAAAAAAAAAAAAAGTAACGAGCCTGTTTTGGTAAAAGTAAGGAGTAGAAGTACAGATATTTTTGTTAAAAATGTACTCACTACAAGTAAAAAGTAATCGCAGAAAAAGGTACTTCTAAAAGTACAGATACTTGAACATTTTACTTAAGTACAGTACTTGAGTATTTGTACTTTGTTACTTGCCATCTCTGCCCATGAGGCAGCATGCATGAATCATTGGACGTATAATATACGTATATTAGACCAATATAGTAGATAATTTATGGGTATAAGTATACATCATAGTTTATTAACCCATATTTTATCTCAGTGCCAGCTATTTTCACCCAATGTGCACTGATGATTTGCAGATCCAACCACATATTCTGTAATGGGTGTAAAATTACACCAGG